>CAAKMY010050071.1:4606-32118 GCA_901111285.1 Corrigiola litoralis | reverse complement strand
TGACTATATTTTATCCTATATATATTGCAAAGAATCTTGAAGTAAAAACTACATATGAATAGTGCCAAAAGTAAAATGGGAAGATAAAAAAGAAACGGAGGAAGTACTAGCCTTCTAGTACTCCATGCGAGTTTAGGAATAACTTAAACCTTGACATTAGGCTAATGACATAGCTCCACAAAAGTAATTTGATTACCATAGGAAAGGTATAAAGAGACGCTCAGTAAATTAATCTATAACCTATCATCGTAAAATGCATTTACAAGATTTCCTTGTGAACGACGGAATGAATCAGGAAGTCTTCCTCTATCCCTATTCCATTGTCTCCCCGCTAAAGTCTAACCTTTCACTGCCATCCCCATGAGCCTGACCACCTCCACCTCTATTAACATCCCTACTTTAGCTGCCCGGAGCTCCACAACAAACCAAGGCATTTGTATATATAAAAAATTGAAAATTATTTGGAGCTAGATTAGACATGAAACATGAGTAAGCCCCATGACTCATACTCTTGTTACAAACAAAATTCCTTAAAACACATGGCCACATGGGCCAAACGTGATGGCCCAAATGTGATGGGCCAGTCATACTTTTGTTCATAATCATACCTTCATAAGCTAAATAAAAAGCCTAATTGTATATATTTTGTTGACAACATGAAACACAATAATTTAGAAGTATAGATTGTTTGGTGGTACAAAAACAAAAGTGATTAACCTTTAAATTCATTAACTAACCAGCGTGACCTTTAAATCCATTTACTATATGAGAGTACGTTGATACTATGCTAATTGTTATAGTTACACAAGTGTTTTTCCCCCGTGAGAGATTTCAATCGGGTCTAGTTCAATTTGTTTACGGTTTTATCCGATCTACAACCACATGATAAACGGTTGGGCTCTTGGGTACTTTTTGGAAATTCATGTCTTGGTCATGTTCGATTTTACCTTTGTACACTATAATTACCAAAAAGTTTTGAACGAGACCATTTAATTTGAAATCATTCAACAATCTAAGGCCACTATTTGGCTTAAAGTGCACATTTTTATTACCTTGTTAATAAAAAATACAGTAACTACTTTATCCCATTTTATAATCACATCATAATATCAATTTAACAATCCCGTCCCTCTTATAATAATCTGTACCCTAATCACAAATAGCAATCTCTTTGTTCTTATTGTTTCAGAGTGATACATCACATCATACAATAGGTACTCCGTAGTAAAGTTATCTACCATTGGCCATGTTTGTTTATTGCCTTTTTGAATGACTTTTGGCTTTTTATTTGGTCAAACAAGCCAATAAAAGTGTTTGATAAATGGCTTTTACAGACTTTTAATCCAACTTTCAAGAAGCTGCTTTGAGCAACTTTTTCTAATGGCTTTTGGCTTTTGGGTCCACTTTATAACTAAAAAGCCAACTAATCCCAGTCAATTTTATCAAAACACTTTTCATTCCAGCCAACCAAAACAGACAATCATTCTAGCCGGTCAATACAACCAACTTATTCTAATCGGTCAAACAAGCCAATAATTCCATCCAACAGCCAACAACCAACAGCCAATTACCAAACAAGGCCATTGCCTAAATCCGAGAGGTTGGTGGGACTTGGCGGGAGGTAGGAAAGACCAAAGAAGCACCTGTACCAAGTACCCGCGTGAGCCAGTTGATGAAACCAGCGCGATCTCGATCTAAAACTTGTCTAGCCCAAGACAATCACATCACAATTAAACACAGTAACACATTACACACCCGATTACAAAACTACACCAGTTTTATAACACATGACACGTGGCAATCTCATCTGATCTGACGAAATGAACCCAAAGTTATAAAACCCCCCAAACCAAAACCAAAATTCCTTGTCCATCATTCAATCCCACAAATAAACCCCAATACCTTAACTAACTTACGCTTTTCCGCATATTCCTTCATTTTATCCCAGGTTCATTTCCCTTTTCCCTTTTCCCTTTTTTACTTACCCCCTTATTTTTAGTCATCTTAATCTATTTTTATTGTTCCCCTCACTCCTTATTTCGCTCGCAAAATAAATAATAAATAAATTCATAATCCCCTAATTAGGGTTTAGTAATTAATTCTTCGAAAAGACTGTTACTTTTATCTAAGTAGACGAAGCCATGCTGACCCAATAAAATTGATTTGGGCTTGAGTTGTTTTAGCTTGTAAGGGGGCTCGTCTATTTTTACGATAAAAGTAGACGGTCTTTTATAACAATTTGCGTTAAACCTTTTGCTTTATGATTAATTATTAGCTATCACTACCCTTATTATGGCCAGGTTGAGTTCTATAACTTTGATTGTTTTCATTAGAAATGTTTGATAAACAGTTGTAAGATTGATTATATTTTGGATGACTGCAGAGAGAGCTGGAATTTAATGGCGACGGCGACGATGGCGACAGCAGCGGGGGCAGCTGCGTTGTTGTATTACACACTGAATAAGAAGTTACAATCGGGGGGAGGTTCGGGGATCGAGGAGGAGGTAAATGAGGAGGTGGTGAATAGTAGTCATGGTTCGTTACGGATTGACCGGGTTTCCACCCGGCTTATTCGAGCTCCGGCCACGTGGCTGGAGACGATTTCGACGTTGTCGGAGACGCTTAGGTTTACTTATTCCGAGACGTTGGGGAAGTGGCCTATTGGTGATTTGGCTTTCGGCATTAGTTTTCTTTTGAAGAGGCAGGTATAATTGCTCTTCCTCTTTGGTTTTCGAGGTTTTGGTAACGTATGTGGAGTTGGGAGTGTTGAAGTTCAGTGCATTTGTAAGAAATGATATAGTGTTGACTTTTGATTTTACTCGCGAGTCAGGATGATGGTTACACTAGTTAGTAGAAAAGTTATAAAGTAGGATAATGGAGATTTAATTTGTTTGTGATATGGCGTTTGAGTTAGTCTCGTTGAGGGAGGAAGTATAACATTGTACCCTCTCTTATAGAGTTTCAAATGTACATGAAATATGTGAGTGTTACCCTCTTCTCTATTTGGGGACATCGAAATCGTTCCCAAAAGTTTTTGATAGTTCCTAATAGTTTCCGGGAGAAATTCCGATAAATTTCTTAACAAAATACAAAGGAGTTTCAAAAGCTCTTACGAGCTAACTTTTGGGAATTAGTGGGAACCTTTGGGAACTTTTGAGAATTTTACTGAACATATGGAAACCTTGGGGAACTATTGGTAGCTTGGGGATTCATTTGTATTTTGTTAAGAAATTTACAAGAACTCTTGAGAACTAAACTGAATTATTGAGATTTTTTAGGAACTATCAACTATTGGGAAACTTCCGGAACACTCCAAATATAGGAGATTGCATAGTATGTAATTTGTGAATGTAACCCTCTTCTTTACATGGGAACTTCGAAATTGTTCTGAAAGTATCCAGAAAGTTCCCAAATTCCAAAAGTTCCCTGAATTTCGTATAAATTTTTTAACAGAATACAAAAGAGTCCAAGGAAGCCCTCATGAGTTCCCAAAAGTTCCCGAAAGTTCCCACGATATGTTATCTTCGTGGGAACTTTTGGGAACTTTTGGGAATTTGTGGGAAGTTTACTGAACTCTTGAAAACTCTTGGGAACCCTAGGTAACATGGGAACCTCCTTGTATTTTACTATTTTGTTAAGAAAACTGTAGGAATTGCATAGTATGAAGTTTTTGATGTCAATTGATGCTCAAGAGTCCGTAGTCATTAGTTACGATGATTATTAGTGCTTGTTTGATACAAGGTTATTGAGTAGAAGAACAATAGTGGAAGAAGTGTGTTATCTTAGACTCTTAGTTAGATGCTCCATTTGATACCTTTGGTAGCATTTCTCTACCAGTATCTTACTGTCTGTCTCATTTCCTTTCCACACCTACCTAGGGGTATGAGAATGAGTTGGTGGTGGAGATCCATTACAATGGAACGTCGAATGTACATATAATTTCTAACTCATGTTCATTCCCTCAATTTTTGGCCAAATGTCAAACAAGCCATCAGTTTATTTGAAGAACTTGATAAACTGTGGCTGTAAATTGGTTGGGGTGTTGGGCAAGGAGGATGAAAATGGGGAATTTCCCTTGTGGTCCTCTGTGGCGTGTGTCTTCATGTTTTGGTGGTTGCATTGACGATCGTGTCATTGACGCAATCAGTCTTTCAAGTGTTTTAATTGATGGTCCTTTTGAGTATGTCATGGTTTATAATTGCAGAATGGTTGATATCCTGATTTTGACTTAAGCATAATTCAGTCAGTAGTAGTAACTAGTAAGGAATTGGGACACGAGTAAATAAGGTAGCTCAAATACGATGGGTTTTGCATTTAGTATCTGAATTTTCTGTGACTAGGTTCTTCTTTAGCTTCTGAATCTTGAGCATGCTGGAGCTTTTTGGCTCTAACTTTGATGTGGTGAGGGTAGGGTGCAGTTGATGCCATCTTTTTGGTATATAAATTTCTTGTGCTGTTCTTTTAAGGAAACATCAGCCAAAGAGCTGTAAAACACAAGTAATGTTTACAAAGTTACTGTATTAGAAGTCATAACTAAGTCCGTAATCAAGTAAACAATATGCTTTAAGATGTGGTTAAAAGAATTTGTACTAATAAAATGTGAATAGGATATGTCTCATAGTATGACAGCTCCAGAAAATTTATTGTATTCATTGTTCAGTCTTACTTAAGAACTGCTGTCAGTGGGTTTTGTCATTTGTGAGTTGTTACTAGTCTGCTTACCAGGTTCCTGGTGACATAGGTCCATGAGTAGAGTGTTTCATCTGTTTTTGTAAGTACATGGTGCTGTTGGATATTCATATTTTATGGCTGGGCGTAGACAATGCTGTTGGATTATAATATCCAGCTCACATTCCTTCTGGTACTGTGAGATAGGATCTTTTAGTAGATTTTTATTTGCTGTTAAGTTCGTTTTGTCTCTGCTACTTGCTTTGTCAGTTATTAGTAGTGCCTGTGCTTACATGGATGCCTGAATTTGGAGGCTTACTGCTCGGCTGATACTCTGACAACTTTTTTTCCAGGGGAACTTATGTGTCCAAGACGTATTTGGTGGAAATGATAGTTTACACATGAAGGGACCAGAAATAGTTGCTGAACTAAAATATTTCTTGAATTTATTAACTCTCTGTTGGCATTTCTCGAAGAAGCCTTTCCCATTATTTTTGGAGGAGACTGGTTATACTGAAGATCATGTTCTCCTTCAGGAGCCCAAAGCAGGGGTAAGTGATGAAACTCCTGTATTCTATAAATATGGGATATTGTGTATGCTCTCTCTCTCTCTCTCTATTTTGAGGTGCGGATTACTATTCAATCTTCCTTTGAGCCATATGACATGTTCATTCAAAGATGTGACCCCTTGAAGATACGTAGAGACACTATATGTGAATAAACTGTCACTTTACACGATTTTACACTTTTATCCAGTTATTCCTTAATGTTGGGCCTGGGGTCCTGGGGGCCTGAGGGTTGGGGAAGAGGGGAAGGTGGGATAGATGGAAGTGGGGGAGCGAGATGAGGGACTATGTGTAGCTCATGGATACTTTTTTTAGGATATATGTTGTATGTTTGATGTAGATATCTGCAATTCACCTTCACCTCAGAAGGGAGTACTGAATGAAACTATTCTGTTTGTGTATATTGGCAGATTTTGAAGCCTGCTTTTACGGTTCTTGTGGATCACAAGACGAGAAGTTTCTTATTATTGATTCGTGGAACCCACAGTATCAAGGATACTCTGACAGCGGTAACTGGAGCAGTTGTGCCATTTCACCATACAGTTGTGCATGAAGGAGGAGTTACTGATCTGGTTTTAGGCTATGCGCACTGTGGAATGGTTGCAGCTGCTCGATGGATTGCGAAGTTGGCAACACCTTGTCTCATTAAAGCTCTTGGTGACCACCCTGATTATAAACTAAAGGTTAGCACGCATTTACATCAATTGCTTTACTTAATCATACATTTTGGTGCCAATCGGTGTTCCTCTTTGGTTGTATCTCGTACCACATATTGTAATTTAGTGAGAAATGATACTCTGGTTTTTGTTGTTGTATATCTCATGTCATTATTTCCATATATAAATTGAAAATGCGAACTGTTTTCAATTTTTCATGTTCCAACCTGTTAGGTTAAAGTAAGCTGTAGCTCCCATATTATTTCAGTCTACATGGTAGGATGAGAATTGGTGCATCTTAACAAATCAGTTAACTTTGCTGAGGCTTCTTCCTAAGAATCAGTCTCTCTATTACAATACACTTTTTAAGGATAAGATTCTGTACACCTGAATCACAGTCACACTAGACTTGTTGTTGTGGTTGGCTTTGTTGCGATGCTCTTCCCTGCTTGCCATGTAACTACGTAAGTAATATGATTCATACCCATGTGCTTCTCCAACCCTTGAATGTTCCTCTGTGGTAACAACCAATGAGGGCGTGGAAATCCAACGGTAAACCGATTGAGGTGTAATGGCCTCATGTTACAGAATTGCAGCCACATGAAGCTCCACCACTGTCGCTGTCTTTTCGTACAGCCTCTTTGTTACTGCTATCTTGGACGGTTGGACCTCCCGCAGTCACCAGTGTGGGTCATGATTGTCAGGTTGGTGCTTGTCTGCTGGTCATGTTGTCGTTAGAGTCATTATGTAAGTAACGTTATAGTTGTGCCCCAAGAAAAAAGGAAGTTTATAGTTGGTTTCGAAGGTTTGAATCTGGATAGAGAGAAGGGGAATTGGGTTTGTTTGGCCTATGCTGAAACCAATTTTCCTTTAAATGGGCCGCACAGATTAGGATCGAGTTTTTCTCTGTAGATTAATAAGGTCTGGGGGGGCGGGGGAGTGTTTCAGTACTTAGGCCTATGTTTTGCACTTGACCTGTGAGGGCAAAGGCCACCTTAAGCTTTTTCTCAGCTGGAAATGTCATAGCTGTCTCCACACTGGCAAACTAACTTTCAAGGTGGTTCCCACCAAAAGGTTTGATTACATGTGAAACAAGCCTTCCTATTTCGAATATAGAAAAATTGCAAAACACCACCTTTTATATTACCGCTTATACATCCTCCCACCCAAAAGAAAAATTGTTTGTAGAATCCTACCTTTTATAATATAAGCCGTACCAACTACCACCAAATTTTTGTTTCAGCCCACCGGACCACCCATTTCACCACCGAAACTGAATTTTCTTTCTTTTCTATTTTCCTCCAATTTTCCTTTTTTCCTTTCTGATTTCTAATTCCCCAAAACTATTATCTCCCCTTCCCCTTTAAAACATCCCTCGTCTTTCCTACCATTTTACAAACTCCTCTAACTATTAACGTTGCCCCCCCCCCCCCCTCCAATCACTATACTGTAACTTTCCCTGTAAAACTTCCCCCAATTTCCGTTCTCTCACTCCCCAACCACCATCAACAAAATATCAAAATAATGGTACTCTTTCATGAATTTTCTTGTGAAAGAAAAAAGGAATAAAGTTACAAACTAGTCAAAAATTCAATGAAAATGAATATACATTACATACCGATTTTACTGTAAGAATAACACATTAAATACGGCAAGCCATTGCTACTGCAACTCCAACATCAATTCTGGAGATGCTAAAATTGGAACAACCTAAAGACGGAAAGGGATTCCAGGGAAGCTAGATGTATATTTGATACCAAGATACAGACCTCTTATCTAATCCTGCCAGCTTCCCCCAGTTCCCATGAGCTGCTCTAATAAACTAGTCTACCAACACTCCAACAGTTTCATTGCCATCATCCACTTCAACAATCTGAAGAAGTCCTTCACCAAAGCAGCTGCAATTATGCTTGATGGTTCTTGTCGTAAATTATGCCAGTTAGAAGTAATGAACGTTTGACAAGTCGAAATGGATCATTGCTATCAAAAGGAAGGGGAAATGGATTTAGGATCTTGAATAAGTAGCTCATTTGGAGCATCATCACGGACTAATACAACAAAGTAAATGGTTTTGGGGAAAAATCTTTGAGGGAAAAGTTCACCATAGTAATAACCAATGAGGGGGTGGGGTTTTTCTGATACAACAGGTTAGTTAGGGGGCAATCATTGGGAAGAAAAGGGAGGAATAATTGAAAGGGAAGGGGGGGAAAATTATTTTGGGAAATTAGAAATTAGAAGGAGAATAGGAAATTGGAGTTTAAAAGAGAAAAAATAGAGAAATATCAGTTTTGGTGGTGGAATGGGTGGTCCTGTGGGCTGAACAAAAACTTTGCTGGTATTTGGTACGGCTTTATACTGTAAAACATGGAATTCTACAAATAAATGTTTTTTGGGTAGGAGTATGCAAAATTTGGTATTATAAAAAAGTGGTGCTTCACAATTTTCCCTCTTAATATGCATAATCTAGATATTTGTTTTCCATGTTACTGCTAAAGTTCTGTAAGTACTCTATGTTTTGTGATGTTTAGGTGCTTGATGATTCTGTGAGAATGTAATTCTTATAATGTAGTAATACTCTTTAACTTTCCTTACACTTTGACCTGCAGATTGTAGGGCACTCGCTTGGTGGGGGCACAGCAGCTCTTTTAACTTACATACTACGTGAGCAGAAGGAACTATCGTCAACATCCTGTGTCTCATTTGCTCCAGGTTTATAGTTTAAGATGCGTTTTAGTTCTGATGTTCACTTGAATTATATGATGGACCTTTACAAGATTGCATATGCCAATATCTCAATACTTTTCTACATTTTTTGTGTTACGAACTTTTATTCTGCTGACTGGATTTTGTACAGCTGCTTGCATGACATGGGAGTTGGCAGAATCAGGGGTTGATGTAATCACTTCCATTGTAAATGGAGCTGACTTGGTCCCCACCTTCTCAGCTGGATCTGTAGATGATTTACGTGCAGAGGTGTGCTCCTGACATTATTGTGAACTTTTTAGAGCATTATTATTAGTGCCTGGTTTGACAAGGATCTTCTGCGTTAACTTTGGGCTGAAGTCCAATCATGTGTAATATTTATGTCCATTTTCTCCATTCAGGTGACTGCATCTGCTTGGTTGAATGATTTGAGGAATCAGATTGAGCAGACAAGAATTCTGAGCACTGTCTATCGTTCTGCATCAGCTCTGGGTTCTCGTCTTCCCTCTATGGCCAGTGCTAGGGCAAGAGTTGCAGGGGCTGGTGCTGTACTCCGGCCTGTTTCTAGTGGCACTCAGGTTAGCTCGCTATGTCTTAAGTCTTGTTTGTTCAATGGCCTTGTTTTTATGTTTGTCCAATTGTCCTCCATAGCTTTTCGTGCAGCTTTGGGATCAAGGACCAAAACTGATAATTTTGCTGCCTCCCTTTAAATAGGCCATTAGATATGTAGAGCAGGAAACTAGTGATTCTATATGGTTGTAGTAAACAAATATTGGACGTTTGCAAGCTAATGTTCACCCTTGCTTTAACTTCTTCACTGTCTGACATACAAATTTTGTACTGGGGAGTCTACTCTTTGATGTTAGATTTTGGTTAGCTACTCCGTCATGGCTTGTCCTTGAAATAATTATATAGTATCATTGGAAGGCTTGAGAGGGACAGATACTGAATGCTAAATATTTGATGTACCCGAGCCTTGGTTCATAGCCACATTCAAGCATCTTCCCTGAAAATGAACACTTCACATTGACACAATATGCATGTGGTATTATTCCAGGTCTTTTTGCTGGTTACTGTGGTGAACTTTTTAAATTGCGCTAGCTTAAGCAGTACTTTCATTATAATTAAAATATTCTGCTGATCATCCATCGCCTCCTGGCGTTTTCTTTTTTTGGGTTTGATTCTGGAATCTGGATTTTCAGTCTGCTACATAGGCTTACATATACTATTCTAGTGTTTTATCATGGGTCATGTGTTTGTGTAGGCTGTCATGAGGAGAGCCCAGACCATGGCCAATGCAGCTTTGAGGCGTCCAGCAATGCT
Organism: Corrigiola litoralis; assembly: GCA_901111285.1. NCBI lineage: Eukaryota > Viridiplantae > Streptophyta > Magnoliopsida > Caryophyllales > Caryophyllaceae > Corrigiola > Corrigiola litoralis. Next base: position 22,202 of record CAAKMY010050071.1, on the reverse strand, counting down.
TAGTTCATGGTCATGCATCGGTCCCCGACGTCATGGGAACACTATGCAGGCAGATGAGCAAGAACGCTTAACTGAATCTTCTCCGTCCAAAGCTGGAACTACCGGACCTCTTATAACATCTCCTCGTGAGCCCATCTCCGAGACTCTGGAACTTCCTGTATCATCTGAGGCACTGGAGTGGAATTCAGAGATTGAATGCTCTTATTCCGATTCAAGAGACATTCAGCATGAGTTGGATGTCGACATTGTAGATAGTGAGGGACTCATGGATAGCCATAGAAATGAAGACCTCATGACAGAAGTTGAGTTATGGCAACAGCTTGAGCATGAGCTTTATGATCGAGCTGAAGGCAAGCAAGCTGACGTAGAGAAAGAAATAAGAGAAGAAGAAGAAGCGGCCTTGCAAGAGGTTGGAGCTGGACAGCCACAAGGCTCCACACCTGAAGCCAAGGAAGTACACAGATTTTTCCCTCCAGGAAGGATAATGCATATAATGACCCTTCAGGCTGAGGATGAAGACAGTGTTTCATCCAGTGACGGTGAAGATAGGCAGTCTGTAGAGGTTGATGTTGGGATATTTCTTACTCCAAGGGCATTGTATAGTAAACTGAGGCTTTCACATAGCATGATTAGTGATCACTTCATGCCTGTATACAGACGGCAAATAGAAAAACTCATAAGGGACCTTGAGAAGCAAGGTTCTGATGGTAGGCATTGTTGTGAAGGAACTGGAGTAGTTTTATGAGTGGGGAAAAAAAAATCTTTAATATGGTAAATTTGGATTTGGCAAAGATCAGTAAATCACAAAGGATTGTACTAGCTCTGGCATATCAGTGTTAGAGTTGATATCCGGTATCCAGTTGGGTAGTGCTTTTGCGGGCAACAATGATGATTGATTGGAGCATGCTCGTTTCAGCATTTGTGAAGGATTGTGACTCAATTGTACATGAGCAAGTATCGTGAACTGATTTTTACACTCTCAGAGTTGATTTTTGCACTCTCCCTTGTGAGAGGAGTATAGGGAACCGCGACTCACAAAGAGGAGTATAAAAATAATTTCCCACAAGTATTGAGATCCTTGCGACCTTGCCCGTCTTTGGATGCTGAAATAAACCTTTTGTAGGAAGAATGGATCCGCGGGACTTGATGATGATGCGTCCGATTCAGGGTTTGGCAATTAACGTTGATAGTAACTGTTAAATTTGGTCAAACTTATCAAGCAAGGTTGTGAATGAAATATTGTTGACAATAAATAATTTCTAATTCTCAAACTTGCTATATGTATCATGTATTCATGTATGTTATGATTGATACATATTGGTCTACCTCCCAAATTATCTAGAAGTGGTTCTTAGGTCGCTACTTGATTTCAAAGCAGTCACTAGTTCGGCGAATGAGATTACTTAGGAACTCATCGGCCCATAGCACTGGCCTTGTCACATTGTCGTTCATTATGCTTCTGGCCTTTTGTCAATGACTTGTGAAACTTGCGTACAATGATTAAACAGAGTTATGGTTTGTGGAATTTTTGCTAATGAGCGCCTAATGATTTAGGTACCCCTTGGAAAAATAATGATCAAATCTGCTTCGTATTTTTCCTTTCTAAGTCAGATCATATATTCTCACCCTTAGTTTATCAATAATTAATTATTTGATGATTGATTTGGGAAAAAACCTAATTTCTGATACACGCACACTTTTTTTAATCTTTTTATTTTGATATCATACACATTCAACCATGAGTATCAATTGTTTAAGTCTTGTAGATGTAGCAGATGCAAGTAATCATTGTTCTACTTCTCCGTCATCATAAGTTTAACAATTCCTAAATTTTAGGATGAGATTATCTCACTGTCACGTAAATTTATTATTATGCTTTTAGTTTGGAGAAGAGTTATATAACATCTTATAATGAGGTAACCTCGTAATACATTACTTGATTAATTATAGTACTAATAAATTAAGTTACTACTTAATCAACACATGGTCCCCGAGGATCTTGTCAGTTGCTGTCATTCATCATCGAGACTGTTACGGAGTACGCTTCTTCAAGCAACTTCCCTCTACTGCTATTTTTTGGCCAATACTAGTTGATGCCGAGTCATTATTTCTCTAACTGTTAAAAGTTAACATGAGAGCATATACGAAATGATTTCAACACGATCTTGTTAAAGTCTATTTTCGGTAAGCCACTCCGTGAAATCTCGATTAAAAAACCCATAAAATTTAGAAAAGACAATCTACTTTTATCATAAAAATAGACGGAGTAGAACTCGGCATGCTGACCCAATAAAATGATAGAAATCTATGTCTTGAGTTGGGCGTGTAAAAATTTTGAGTTGATTTAACTTGCAAAAATTGTAGCATATGGAAATGTCAGTACTCTTTCTTGATAGGTTTACTGTGTGTTTATCGCTCGATTCAAGCAAGTGAATAATTTACAAAACCGATGGTTTGTGCTTTACCTAGACTACCTTTTGCCATTATTCTTGTTTCATTCTTCATTATATGTGTCTAGGATGTCCCCCGCCAATTTTCGACCGATTCCATTTAGGGACCAAAACGAGGTTTTTTTCGTGGGTTATAGTCTACAATAACCGGTTTTTTCCGTCGATTATTGGTTTGCCGGAAAGAGTTCGGAAAGTGACCGAGCATGCTTCTAGGGTATACTGGAGCATAATCGTAGCATATGACAATGTCATTACTCCTTGATAGGCTTACTGTGTGTTTATCGCTCGATTCGAACAAGTGAATAATTGACAAAATCAATGTTTCGGGCTATGCCTAGGCTACTTTTTGCCACTTTTCTTGTTTCATTCTTCATTATATGTGTTTAGGATGCCTCTCGCCCAATTTTTGTTCGATTCAATTTCGGAGCCGAAACGAGGTTTTTTCGTGGGTTATAGTCCATAAAAACTTGCTTTTGGGTAGATTTTTAGTTTTCCGGAAAATATTCCGAAAGTGACCGATTATGCTTCTAGGGTATACATGAGCAAAATTGTAGTATATAACAATGTCATTCCTCCTTGATAGGCTTACTGTGTTTATCGATCGATTCAAGCAAGTGAATAATTTACAAAACCGATGGTTTGGGCTTTGCCTAGGCTACTTTTTGCCATTATTCTTATTTCATTCTTCATTATATGTGTCTAGGATGCCCCTCGCCAATTTTTGACTGATTTCATTTCGGGACCAAAACGAGGTTTTTTTCGTGGGTTATAGTCTACAAAACCGGTTTTTTCCGTCGATTTTTGGTTTTCCGGAAAGAGTTCCGAAAATGAACAGGCATGCTTTTAGGTATACTGGAGCATAATCGTAGCATATGACAATGTCATTACTCCTTCTTGATAGGCTTACTGTATGTTTATCGCTCGATTCGAACAAGTGAATTATTGACAAAATCGATGGTTCGGGCTATGCCTAGGATACTTTTTGTCACTTTTTTATTTCAATCTTCATTATATGTGTTTAGGATGTCTCTCCCATTTTTTGTCCGATTCCACTTCGGGCCGAAACGAGGTTTTTTCGTGGGTTATAGTCCATAAAAACCCGCTTTTTCGGTAGATTTTTGGTTTTCCGGAAAATATTCCGAAACTAACCGATCATGCTCATAGGGTATACAAATGCAAAATTGTAGCATATGGAAATGTCATTACTCTTTCTTCATAGGCTTAAGGTGTGTTTATCGCTCGATTCAAGCAAGTGAATAATTTACAAAACCGATGGTTTAGGCTTTGCCTAGGCTACTTTTTGCCATTATTCTTGTTTCATTCTTTATTATATGTGTCCAGGATGCCCCCCGCCAATTTTGGACCGATTCCATTTCGGGACCAAAACGAGGTTTTTTTCGTGGGTTATAGTCTACAAAAACCGATTTTTTCCGTCGATATTTGGTTTTCCAGAAAGAGTTCGGAAAGTGACCGAGCATGCTTCTAGGGTATATTGGAGCATAATCGTAGCATATGACAATGTCATTACTCCTTCTTGTTAGGTTTACTGTGTGTTTATTGCTCGATTCGAACAAGTGAATAATTGACAGAATCGATGGTTCGGGTTATGCCTAGGCTACTTTTTTCCGCTTTTATTGTTTCATACTTCATTATATGTGTTTAGGATGCCTCTCGCCAATTTTTGTCCGATTCAATTTCGGAGCCGAAACGAGGTTTTTTGTGGGTTATAGTCCATAAAACCTACTTTTTCGGTAGTTTTTTGGTTATCCGGAAAATATTCCGAAAGTGATCGATTATGCTCCTAGCGTATACCTGAGCAAAACTGTGGCATATAACAATGTCATTCCTCCTTCTTGATAGGTTTTGTGTGTTTATCGCTCGATTCGAGCAAGTGAATAATTGACAAAACCTATGGTTTGGGCTTTGCCTAGGCTATTTTTTGCCATTTTTCTTGTTTCGTTATTCATTATATGTGCCTAGGATGCCTCCCGCCAATTTTCGACCGATTCCATTTCGGGGCCAAAACGAAGTTTTTTTCGTGGGTTATAGTCCACAAAAACCGGCTTTTTGGTAGATTTTTGGTTTTCAGGAAAATATTTCGAAAGTGACCAATCATGATCCTATACAAGAGCAAAATTGTAGCATATGACAATGTCATTCCTCCTTCTTGATAGGCTTAATGTGTGTTTTATCGCTCGATTCGAGCAAGTGAATAATTGACAAAACCGATGGTTTTAGCTTTGCCTAGGCTACATTTTGTCATTATTCTTGTTTCATTATTCATTATATGTGTCTAGGATGTCTCTCGCCAATTTTTGACTGATTCCATTTCGGGGCCAAAGCGAGGTTTTTTTCGTGGGTTATAGTCCACAAAATTTGGCTTTTTCCGTCGATTTTTGGTTTTCCGGAAAGAGTTCCGAAAGTGACCGAGCATGATTCTAGGGTATACTGGAGCATAATCATAGCAATGACAATGTCATTACTCCTTCTTGGTAGGCTTACTGTGTGTTTCTCGCTCGATTCGAACAAGTGAATAATTGACAAAATCGAAGGTACGGGCTATGCCTAAGATACTTTTTGCCACTTTTATTGTTTCATTCTTCATTATATGTGTTTAGGATACCACTCCTTTTTTTTGTCCGATTCCATTTCGGGGCCGAAACGAGGTTTTTTCGTGGGTTATAGTCCATAAAAACCCGCTTCTTCGGTAGATTTTTGGTTTTTCGGAATCGAAAGTGACCGATCATGCTCCTAGGGTATACAAATGCAAAATTATAGCATATGGAAATGTCAGTACTCTTTCTTCATAGGCTTACTGTGTGTTTATCGCTCGATTCAAGCAAGTGAATAATTTACAAAACCGATGGTTTGGGCTTTGCCTAGGCTACATTTTGCCATTATTCTTGTTTCATTCTTCATTATATGTGTCTAGGATGCCCCCCGCCAATTTTGGACCGATTCCATTTCGGGACAAAAACGAGGTTTTTTTCGTGAGTTATAGTTTACAAAAACCGGTTTTTTCTGTCGATTTTTGGTTTTCCAGAAAGAGTTTCGAATGTGACCGAGCATGATTCTAGGGTATACTGGAGCATAATCGTAGCATATGAAAATGTCATTACTCCTTCTGTATAGGCTTACTGTGTGTTTATCGCTCGATTCGAGCAAATGAATAACTGACAAAATCGATGGTTTTAGCTTTGCCTAGGCTATTTTTTGCCATTTTTCTTATTTCATTATTCATTATATGTGTCTAGGATGCCTCCCGCCAATTTTCGTCCGATTCACGAGGTTTTTTTCGTGGGTTATAGTCCAAAAAACCGACCTTTCGGTAGATTTTTGGTTTTCAGGAAAATATTTCGAAAGTGATCGATCATGCTCCTAGGGTATATAAGAGCAAAATTGTCGCATATGTCAATGTCATTCCTCCTTCTTGATAGGCTTAATGTGTGTTTATAGCTCGATTCGAGCAAGTGAATAATTCACAAAACCGATGGTTTTAGCTTTGCCTAGACTATTTTTTGCCATTATTCTTGTTTCATTATTCATTATATGTGTCTAGGATGCCTCCCGCCAATTTTCGTCCGATTCCATTTCGGGGCCGAAATGAGTTTTTTTCGTGGGTTATAGTCCATAAAAACCCGCTTTTTCGGTAGATTTTTGGTTTTACGGAAAATATTCCGAAAGTGACCGATCATGCTCCTATGGTATACAAATTCGAAATTGTAGCATATGGAAATGTTAGTACTCTTTCTTCATAGGATTACCGTGTGTTTATCGCTCGATTCAAGCAAGTGAATAATTTACAAAACCAAGGGTTTGGGCTTTGTCTAGGCTATTTTTTGCCATTATTCTTGTTTCATTCTTCATTATATGTGTCTAGGATGCCCCCTGCCAATTTTGGACCGATTCCATTTCAGGACCAATACGAGGTTTTTTTCGTGGATTGTAGTCTACAAAAACCGGTTTTTCCGTCGATTTTTGGTTTTCCGGAAAGAGTTACGAAAGTGACCGAGCATGCTTTTAGGGTATACTGGAGCATAATCGTAGCATATGACAATGTTATTACTCCTTCTTGATAGACTGTGTTTACCGCTCGGTTCGAACAAGTGAATAATTGACAAAATCGATGGTTCGGGCTATGCCTAGGCTACTTTTTGCCACTTTTCTTGTTTCATTATTCATTATATGTGTTTAGGATGCTTCCCGCCAATTTTCGTCGGATTCCATTTCAGGGCCAAAACGAGGTTTTTTTCGTGGGTTATAGTCCACAAAAACCGGCTTTTCGATAGATTTTTGGTTTTCAGGAAAATATTTCGAAAGTGACCGATCATGCTCCTAGGGTATACAAGAGCAAAATTGTAACATATGACAATGTCATTCCTCATTCTTGATAGGCTTAATGTGTGTTTATCGCTTAATTCGAGCAAGTGAATAATGGACAAAACCGATGGTTTTAGCTTTGCCTATGCTATTTTTTGGCATTTTTCTTGTTTCATTATTCATTATATGTGTTTAGGATGGCTCCCGCCAATTTTCGACCGATTCCATTTCGGGGCCAAAAGGAGGTGTTTTTCATGGGTTATAGTCCAAAAAAACTGGCTTTTCGGTAGATTTTTGGTTTTCAGGAAAATATTTCGAAAGTGACCGATCATGCTCCTAGGGTATATAAGAGCAAAATTGTAGCATAAGTCAATGTCATTCCTCCTTCTTGATAGGCTTAATGTGTGTTTATCGCTCGATTCGAGCAAGTGAATAATTGATAAAACCGATGGTTGTAGCTTTGCCTAGGCTATTTTTTGCCATTTTTCTTTTTTCATTATTCATTATATGTGTCTAGGATGCCTCCCGGCAATTTTCGACCGATTCCATTTCGGGGCCAAGACGAGTTTTTTTCGTGGGTTATAGTCCACAAAAACCGACTTTTTGGTAGATTTTTGGTTTTCTTGAAAACATTCCGAAAGTAACTGATCATGCTACTAGGGTACACATGAGCAAAATTATAGGATATGGAAATGTCATTACTCCTTCTTGATAGGCTTACTTTGTGTTTATCGCTCGATTCGAGCAAGTGAATAATTGACAAAACCGATGTTTGGGCTTGGCCTAAACTTTTTTGCCATTTTTCTTGTTTCATTATTCATTATATGTGTCTAGGATGCCTCTCGCCAATTTTCGACCGATTCCATTTCGGGGCCAAAGCGAGTTTTTTTTCGTGGGTTATAGTCCACAAAAATTGGCTTTTTTCCGTCGATTTTCGGTTTCCGGAAATAGTTCCGAAAGTGACCGAGCATGCTTCTAGGGTATACTGGAGCATAATCGTAGCATATGGCAATGTCATTACTCGTTCTTGATAGGCTGACTGTGTGGTTATCGCTCGATTCGAGCAAGTGAATAATTGACATAACTGACGGTTTAGGCTATGCCTAGGTTACTTTTTTCCACTTTTCTTATTTCATTATTCATTAAATGTGTCTAGGATGCCTTTAGCCAATTTTCGTCCGATTCCATTTTGGTTCCAAAACGAGGTTTTTTTCGTGGGTTATAGTCTACAAAAACCGGCTTTTTCCGTCGATTTTTGATTTTCCTGAAATAGTTATGAAAGTGACCGAGCATGCTTCTAGGTATACTGGAGTATAATCGTAGCATATGGCATTGTCATTACTTCAGTCACAAACAAAATTGACCAAAATAATTGCTTTGAAAGCTTTTCACCTTACAAAACCTACATCAATTTTTCTTCTTCTTTTAAGAACAAACTTAAATTCAATTAGAACTTTGCATGATGATATAGTAGCTCATTTATACCGCCTAATGTATCTCTCTATTTCCTTTAGCAACTTAACCTTGGACATGAATATTATAATGGAACTTGCGCTTCTTCTATGCTGGCTGATCTGTCATCGTTTATTAAAGATGAACTCATGATCAGTTCTTAGTCGATAGTCATATGCTTGTTAAAGAATGAAAATAAATTTTTTTATTTGGTGCTGTAAGTATTTTATTGTTGAGTGCGCTTCTAGAGCTACACATGGGAAATCAAAGGAATTAAATTAAAGAAAATATCATAAATGGTGCCCCGAGGTTAGGCCAAATTCACAATTAGTGCCCTCACATTATATCGACGGATTTTTTAAGAACATAATTTCGCTTGTCCAGTCTGTATTGGTACTATATACTCCGTATGTAATATGTGATGTGTACGCATTTGACCAAAGGGTATTGGGTCCGTGATCTCCGAAGTAGTTTATGATTTAATTTTTTTCACACAGAATGTCTCCAGTAGAGAAGAAAGTGAATAATGCAACTGACAAAATAAGTTAGAATATTTAAACACCAAGCAGAAATAATTGAATGTTATCAAAAACCAAGTTTAAGTCGACGTTCTTTGTATTAGAATAATTCAGCCTAGGTCTATTAAAAGTATAAGTGTTCACCACATAGCGCCTAAATTTTATATGAAGTTCAGAACTGCAGAAGTATGTAGAATTTATTACGCCATAGAACTCTTAACAGAATGGGCAATTTATGCGTCTCCCTGTTGAACATACAATTTACTTCCTAGCTAGCGAGTAGCGACAAGTGACTGAACTAGCTAGCGATAAATACAACTTTTTTGTACCTCACAATTATATTTTGGGACATTACGTACAACAAATGTGACTTATACCAACAGGACTTGACAAGAAAAATGATGTTCACACAAACCAATTAAGGACTTGGAGGACAAAGACCGGGCAACAAGTCTCTGAACCTTCTTGATCATTTCTCGGATTAGCCGGCAGTGGCATGTTCTACAATCTATATATGGACGAATCCCCTCCTCTACATATGGCTCTTTTATTGATAGTTGAAATTGAAACATCAATCTTTGATCAATATGCATGAGCTGTTTGATCACGCATAGGTGTCACCGGACATGATAATACTGATTCTGATTGGTTTATTTGTCCTGTGCTGGGAAATATTAGGAGTAGAATTCAGTTGAAATATTGAAGTTGTGGTAGTATCACAATTTGTTTGGCTAGTATTCCATCCTTTCTATACCAAACTTCCTACTAGTTTGAGGTACCAGTAATACTTTGACCATCGATAATTTAAGATATAAATGGTTAGATTCGTATTAAAAATACTTTAACTTAAATAATTCCTTTTTTTTTTAAGAGAATATATTTTGATTTCTCAAAGCTCAATAAGTACATGATTTCACATTGTATAAAAACAAAAATAGTAAACTTGATTTTGAATGAAGCTAGGGGAGTATATGATTGAGTAGTACGTGATTTATATTTATCACGAAAGTTCAAAAGGCTGAGGGTTAAATTCCCATAGAAAACAAACAGCTACTATACTAATCAGGGAACGTAACATGATGATCGTACGCAATTGATTATCGGTTTTAGACTAATTGACTAAGCTCTTCTGCTTGAGTTTCGGCTGCATTCAATAATGCTCAATGTTTACACATTCACTTTCGTGATAAGCTTCCTTATCTTATAGCGCGCACACACGCAACATGGAAGAGCAATAAAAAAGGTGATCCACGCTTAAAAATGTGGTCTATTACATACTTTCATTGATCAGTTCCCACTTGTTTCCTAGTGAGATCGAATCGAACCAAAATGTACCAATGCATACTCAGTTAGCTAGCTTCACTACATGCATGGCAATTGGCAACTGAAGCTACAATTTGTTAGATTAGGTCAATTGTGGCAAGGAGGGTCGAAATTAAAATTCAATCACAGTGATTGGTAAACAAATGACCAGTCACATATCAAAAGAAAATTTTCAATGTCTGTTGATGTTATTTGGACAGTTTTACCCCTTTATAAGCCGAAGCATGTTCGTGATTAGCCTGTGTAGGCTAATCATTGCGATCGAAATTTCGGCCTCAAAAACCAGGCATGTCTGAATTGAGTACTAAGCTTTATCTTCATTTTATATGTAGGGCCTTAATATTGAGAACAACGTTTGTTTTAGCTGAAAAATTCTAGTATTGGTGCATCATATTTAATTGAGGGGATGCTGACTATTTAATTAAGTGGTCTTCTCACAAACTAAACTAGCTAAAACCAAATCATGATTTAGACATACGGGGCCTGCCGGCCTGGGGCCATTATATATAAATGATTTTCATCCATCATTTAGGCGCATACTAGAACTTAGAAATGATCAAAGGCGTTGTTGTCAAACTGTAAGCGTATCACATTTTCTCCGTTGATATTACTGGACTTTCTGATTTAATGAACCATGATAGACATTATAGATCTTGATAAGTTTTAGAGCAGCACCAAGCTCTTCTGAAAAACTAAGGACAAAACGTTGAAACAGTTACAACAAATTATTATCCTTAATGAGATTTGAGCCTAATAATGAATAATTAGTTAAGGTGATGTGAATATATATGTCACAGGTTCGAATCTCTCTCTTCTTAGTTAAGCCAGAAATTATACTATGCTCCAAGGAGCATGTGTTCACATCCAAATTTTTTTGTACCTTTTGTCATTTTTATTGTACCTTTACAAATTAAATACAAGAAAAGCATTAGAAGGTACAACATTTCTGGGGTAGGAGCATATGCTCGCGGGAGCATCTAATAATTTGCCTAGTTAAACGGTTACACCGTGACTCAGCTCATATGAATCTAAAAGAAAATATTTATTACTTGACAAATCATACTCACTATTGTTTGTTTTACCTTACTTTTTCCGTCATTAAGTTCATTGAAACATTAAGTCATGATCATACTCCTAAATAAGAAGTAAGACTTTTGTCACCTCTAGTAAGCCACATATCTACATTAGTCAAATAACTGGGAAGAGTTAACCAATAGAAGGGCACATCAAGTCATCAATACCCTTTACCACTATAAAATAATATTGGAGGACGTGAAAAACTTTCAACGTTACTAGATCAACAGAAAACTAAAATATATAGGAAAATATATAGATAACTGTTGGAAAATGTAATCAAGGCCACTCAAGGTCCACGGGAGGCATATCTTGAAAAATTTAATCAAGGTCCAAAAATGAGTGCAAATCATAAGGTTTAGACTTTAGATCATCCTTTCGTTTAGAATGAAGGACAGCCATTAAAAACATGCACATAGGACCAAGTAAATGATAAACAATATGATAGTTAATGTAGCTGTTTAGGTATCAATAAACCATAATTAAGCTAAGCGTACGAGTAAGTGACACGTATGCTCGTGACTGTAGTATATATGGTGGTTGGATTTCAATCAAATGGAATACTAGTTAGACGTACAGTCTTCAAAAACAATTTAGCATGCTTTACAGGAGGCTTGACATTAGTTCTTGTGTACTCGCTGCTTCCAGAGTTCCAGGATTTAATTTAGCTGGAGCATCTCAGTTCTGAGTTGACCTAGTTAAGCTTAAAATTGAGTTGGAGCATCTACCTGCGAAATTATAGGTACTATAGTACGACATGTCGACATGAGGGAAAAACCCATCTTTAATTAGGATGATAATTTACCTTTTTTTTTTTTCCCTCGTTGGACAAGGTGAGTAGTAAACATACCGGTAAGATGATTACTATAATTAATCTTAGGAAAGTATGGTAATTTTGAATAGGCATGGGGTTAAACTCTTAATTAGTGTGCGATTCACCTCAACTTTTAAGGTTTAAGGCCGGGTAAGGTGTTGAAGTATTTAAGGATTGATACTTCATACCAAACCACAAAACAACTGTCGTCTTATCATGAGACCGTACGTCTTACTAAGTTTCGCTCAGTCTAGAAGTGTAAAATTCACTACTTGTATCGATTTTTAACAATAGCGGTCATATTGTGCTTAATTGAAATAAAGAGAAATGTGGGACATTGAGAAAGTTCTTAGTGATTGTGCTTTCAAAGAATTGAAAAAGAGGAGAGTGATTTCTTTACTCGATCGTGTGAAAAGCGAAGGAATAAAAAATACTCTTTCAGTCCCCTATATATATTTATTTATTTATTTATTTTTAGAATCTCTCATTTGATTTGTACAATATTCTTATTTAGTAACTTTTTAGACACTTTTTCACATATAAAAATGCCCTTACTTACTTTTGATAGTATTGACTGTTGAGGCTAATCTCAACCAAATGCGAACGACTTGCATGTAAGACCCTTCATTAAACACTAACCAATATGCGACAACGAGCATTTCGTCATATTCTCATAGAGAAGTGCTAGTCACAGTGAGGCCAAACGAATTTATTGCATGCTTATGGAAATTGATTGAGGTCCACTGAGCAGTGAGCACCTTTCTCTGGTGAGAATTGAAGTTGATAGAATTCCTTTAACCACTTTTAGAATGGCATGGAGCTACGGAAGGTTTTAGTGCAACTTACTAACCTATTCTATACGTTCATGTTCCGACGCCTCAAATAAGTTCATACTTAAATGTTGAAGAAATTCAAAGAAATATAGGAGTGGTATAATGAGCATTTTAATGTGGACAACCATGCATGGCGGGTTCGACGTCACTGATCAGAGTTCGACGTATAAACGCAACAGGGTGATCATCAGATTGACGTCAACACTTGAACTACCATCAGTGACCAAATAGTAAAACCTCCCACCGAATGGAGTGTTAGTATCAGTAAATAATATAAGGAATACATACATACAAATGTTTATGCAGATTACTATCATTTGCCTCAGAAAGTGCATGTGCGAAATGCATACATGATCGGTGATAGTGAAATCACTTGGAGTCTAGGATCCCTTCCATGTGAGCAAATTATCATGTTTCATACTCCCATTTCAAGTACTTCTCTAGAACTCTAGCACTTTCCTACATTTTACATGCAGTCATTTTACATGCATGCTGTATTGATATACTCCGTATGATACACGTAAAGAGTACAGAGACAGATCGCTCTTTTGGGTGGTTGGAGTTCTAATCTATCAGGTCAGCTTCCATTGCTCTTTTGTGTTAATTGTTGCTGCATCGTCCACGCTTTCTTTAGTAATTAACAAGGTAACTATCCAAACTAGGTGAGACACCATAGCTATACGGGCTTGACAACGTTTTAATTTGGTATTTTTTATTTTGTTTTTATTTTAATTTTCTGAAGTTTCTGACTTTTTCTAAACTTTTTTTAACTTTTTTGTTTGTAGTATAATTTTGTACCTTACTTTTCTATTTTTTCTTAAGTTTAAACATTTATGAACTCTAAATTTTCTGAAACTCTTCTAAACTTTTTTAAAATTAAAATAAAAGACGGTGAGAGAATATGTCCATAGACCTACTAGTTTTATACAGGTAATTGACACCAATTTTAACTATACTATAATTGTTTATTAACTTTAATGAGCTATTATTAAAAATATAATGCTCCACTGATATATAAAAATTAAAAAAAAAACATATCGTCTCACATTTTAATGTGAGCCTAAACTTGCTTTTGATTATAAAATAGAAAAATAAATTTGATGTTATAGAAGTATTCGATTTTTTGTACGAATCTATTTATACAAATTTTTTAATGTTTGACGAAGTAATTTTAGTATCAAATTGATGGCCAAATACTCTAATCTGAATGTGAGAACGACAAGTACTTTTATTTATATACCATAAAGAATATTTAAATGAATACTAATTAATAAAACATTATTCATAATATCTATTAATGACATGGTATATAATAATGCCCGAATGTGATGAGTGTGGTCAACATGGATGATTTCATTTTTGGACACATATATGAGACCATTACGTTAATGATACGGTTTTATACAAACAAACTCCGTTTATATTAATATTTTTCATCCAATCTTATATAGATATTATTTTCTATGAATGTAAATATAACATCATTTAATTAGATATAACTTTTAACGATAATGTTCCTTCGTAATGAATATAACTTTTAACTATTAACGATAGTATTCCTTCATAACAAAATATTTGTTTTATGATGCATTGTTTTTTGGTATAAAACATTGCACTGTTGGTATGTCCTACATAGGAACAACACCAATTACGTTATGGATTTCAATGTATTATCAAACTAAAAAGACTTTTCACTATACAAATTTTGTGAATTTGTGGGAGAGAGTAAACTAATTAAAGGGGAGTAATAGTCACATTGTGCGCTTGAAAAAACATAATCCAAAAACTAATTGACTAGAGGAGCGATTGTTTGGTCCACCACATCCCACAATTATAAGTTCCAAATTTGATATAATAATTATTATTTCATCTTAATTATAACTTTGATAGACATATTTGACTTATTTACAATTTTGTATGCTCTGTTCATTGCAGAAACACTACAAATCTACAATGATTAAGCAAGGTATCCCCGCGATGGTATATCCTCATGCCTTAACTTGATTATGGCCTTTCGATTTGGCTCCTTTTGGGACAAAGCCGACCGCGTGCTGTTTATATTAACTCAATAATGAGATGAACACCTCATAATTTATATGAACTTTATATTGTTTGTCATACGCCAATCGCTTTCTTGTAGGTTTTTTATGTCAGCCAAGAAGGAAGTGGTCTAAACAAGGAATCGAAAAATGCTTCAAGAACATATATTTCAGCTTTGATAAAGCTGTTGTTGTCACTGTCCTAATTAGCATCCTGGAATTGATAATGAGCAGGCAACTAGACATAATTATAATGTTTATCATATCGTCCATTTAGATGCTTTAATTACCAATTGGATGCGCATACCAGCAAAAGATGCAAATGCAATTGCAAGAACGTAAGCAAGTATTGGTTCAAACACAAATTGGATCCTTTACATTACACTTTTTTTTCAGTTTCATTTCACCCATACAATTTTCATTCCTACAGATCCTACTCAGCATACAAGCCAAGACAAACCTTGCCAAATGAACATCACCAAAATTAAAGCAATATACAATGTGAAAAAAGCATTAAAAAGGCAATAAAATCCAATATGATAATGCATAGCTGGCAGTCCACCAATTTATGGCCAAAATTCAGTGCCAGCACAGATGCTGATGTAGATATATATTTTTTGTCATATTTCTTTCTCTTTTTAATTAGTTTCCACACATTTTATCATTTTTCAACCCTCAATCATTGGACCCTTCTTCTCTCCACTAATAAAAAGCCAACTCTCCCCTCTCTCAATTCCCCTTTCTCCGAATTCTCCCCTCTTTCTCTCTCTAAAAAACCTCTACTCTTAAAGTCTTAAAAAAAAAATCTCTTTATTTTTTCATCTCTAAGTTTTTATGTCTTCTCTCTCCAATCATCTCCACAAAGTCATCCAGTGAATTGATTGAAGAGAGATTTCAGTTTTTTCTAGAGATTCCCAGTTCATTTGGGAGATAAAAACAAGAGTTTTTTCCAAGGAAATTATTATAATGCCTTTAGAGCTTGAGATTTTATTATGTGCAGAGGAAAAAGTTGAAGGAAGAGAGTGGGAGAAAGAAAGATAACATCTTTACTCGATTTTTTCGGTCACTTTTACACACAACACCCCAAAATTTGTGGCAGGAGTCCTTATTACAAAACTGTGCTTTATCATCCTTAAGAAATCATCTGCCTTTGCTTCTGCAGGTATAAATTCTTCTTCTTTATGATAAATTTGATCACAAGTTGGTTTATTTAACAAGATTTGACACCAAATTTTGTTTAGCTAATAAATTTGAACATGGGTTTTTCTCTAAGAACTTGATCATCAGCTGATGTTATGCAATTCTTTGTTTTCATTAGTGTTTTGTTATTTTGATGAGTATTCAGCATCTGGGTATTTCTCTAGACCAAGAATTTGATGTTAAAATGCTGCAATCTTACATAAAGCTTTGATCTTTATACTTGTTTGTATCAAATTTTATGTTGTCTGATTAGTAAGATTTTGACCTTGAAATGATCAAATTTTGCAGGGAAATCATTATAAGACAAGACAAAGATGTCAGCAACTGTTATTAGTGAACCAATGATGATGTCAACCCAACAGGATTCATCATCAACAACAACAGCAACAGTTCAAGGACAATCTGAGATCCAATTCATAAAATGTGAATGTTGTGGACTGACAGAAGAGTGTACCCCTGCTTATATTGAGAGGATTAGAGAAAGGTATAAGGGCAAATGGGTCTGTGGCCTTTGCTCTGAAGCTGTAAAGGATGAGGTTATTCGCTCTCCGAGGCTAATCAGCACAGAGGAGGCCCTTAACCGCCACCTTAATGTCTGCAGGAAGTTCCGGTCCTCGTGCCCACCGGCTGGTGGCGAGGCGACTGCTCACCTTATCACGGCTATGCGGTCGATCCTACGACGTAGCTTGGACTGCCCGCGGGGCGGTCTGAGGTCCACCCCGGCCAGTCCAACTCGGGAGGCCGGGATGAAGAAACACCCGGCCCTCACTAGGTCCGAGAGTTGCTTTCCGGACTTGTGAGAAGTTGGTTATATATTATTGTATGGTCTTGGACGATCACGGACCCAATCAAGGCCATTGGCGCTTAAGTTCATGGATTGGATGGAAGCGTCAAGTGTGTGACATAATGAGTTTGGGAGACTTCGGGTCAATTGTACAAATATGAGGAGCTAAAAATGCTAATGCAGGGATTCACCTAATAAAAATTGAAAAAAGAGGGAAAATGGGTGGTGGTAGTGAGTGATTTGGCTGATTGACTATCTAATGATTATTAGAGTAAGGAGAAGTGAATTGTTTGCCTTTAGAAGAAAAATGGGACATTTTCCTTTTCTAATGCTAGTAATAGCACCCCCCTCTCCCCAAATTATAGACTTGCTTTATGCAATTTTGTGTACATACATATATATAAATAACGCTGCAGTAAGATCATGTCTGGATTTTGCATAATTTGGTCTACATTTTTGAGAGTTAATGTTTCCACTTCGGACTGAGATGCGCATATTAATCAATCCAATCATTTCACGCGTTTTTCCTTTGCCGCCAATGGATTTACTGTTGCTGATATGGCATGCTGAGGTGGCCCTCCAAGATAGGTGATTAGAGCTGTCAAAAGCTGACTCGAACCCGAAAACCGACCGAAATCGATCTGCTGATGACCCGAAAAACCAATACCCGATAATTGACCGAGACTCGATCTGAAACAGACACGAGACCCGATTGGACCCGAACTTCTACAACCCGAACCCGATCGTAACCTGAAGTTTAGAATCGATGTTTAACCGAAACCCGATCAC
>CAAKMY010050061.1:0-18619 GCA_901111285.1 Corrigiola litoralis | reverse complement strand
GGGGGCGGGGGGGGGGAGGGGGGGAGAGAGAGACAAAGAGAAGTATAATACTAATAAAATAAGATACCCACACTCACAATCACTAACAAGACAGGGATATTTCATCTTATTCACACAAGTCCATCCAATGCGATTATTTTATTATCAATTAAACACCTTAAAATTTGTGCAAAGTCAAAAAGGAGAGTCATCCAGGGATACGGGGAGTATTAAAGAACACGAAATAGTTCAGCTAGTTAAAGCTCCATTATCGCAAACAGAAGAACATTTGATTCTCATTAACTCCAACTTTGATTCAATGGACACGTATGTTGCATGGTTTCGGTGATCCTAGTGACATGGGTTTCCATGCATGGATTCCTTAATGCATAAGAGACTAGACTCTTGCTTGTGACCTAAAAAAAAGCTATAAAAATCCAACAACTCTAATAATTATTTCAGGTAGGAAACTCTCTCAGAATACCTCGAGACATAATTTATGTGTATTAAGTACACAAACAGATTCTTGAGAAGGTTGAGTACACAAGTATTCTAGGCCGTAAACATAGCATGCCAGAAACACTTTTGAGAGTTACATTAAAAACATATGGAACTAACCTGATAGCCACTAGGCTTCGGGTTCACAATATAGTCATCAAATTCACCATCAACTGGTGACCAGAGCCTGCAAAACATTGTAAGGTATCTAATGACCATCAGATCCCATAGCATGAGATAATTCCAGCAAAGCAGCAAAAATCCACTTATGAAATGATAACGTTGTCCTGAGAACTCAATTAAATGAGCAAAAGCACAAGAAAAGTTTAAGGGACGAAAATCAGCAGTGGTTCACATCACTCACCTCTGTACAATGTCTAGGACATTGTAGCAACACCTGACAGCATGTCCATGAAGAGTTCCATTCTTGTCTCCAATAACAACCCTCAAAGCGCGGGCATCATAGACCTGGCTAATATCAACCTCTTTTCTTTTCATCTAAACAAAAAGAATAGGATGAGGAAACAGAAGCAATACATATCAGATTTAACCACATTATAAAACTAACGAAATTAATGAAGTCATAAAAAAGATTCAAATGTGCCCTACAAGGCAAAAATCAAAATAGACAAAACGGAAGTTAACTGGACCTTGCTGTATATGCTATACAAGCTTTTCAGGCGGCTAGACAAAGAAACTTCCATCCCTGGTACATAACTGCAAACATGCACATGTATGTCAATAACGGCTACACTATCAGCATCAATTTTCCAACTAAGACATCATACCTTCTATATAAATGTATTCAAACAAATGACTTCTAAACACGTAAAAATTTAACATAAGTTTAAAAACATACGAAGTTGATATCAAAAGCTCCCGTTCAAGCGCCTCTTCGCAAATTTCCAAGGACGCCAGAGCAATTCCAGCATCCCTTATAACCTTATGTTTAGCTGCAATCTTAGAATTCATTGTTAGGTTACTGAGAAAGTTCATCCGTTTCCCTCGATCTAGCAAGACTTCAAAAGGCAACACTGCTTCCAGAAGATCCTGCAGTAATGGATCATTCAGAAATTAGAACATTTTAAAAGATGGCATACAAACACAAAATTCAATTTGTGGAAAAGACAAAGAAAAAAATCTATCATTTTTGGAAAACAATAGTAGAACAGAAAAAAGATTTTTTTATGACAACCATCCCAACTCAAGTGAACAGTTGGCAAACGTATATAACTGACAGAATATGGAGCCATGGAGACCAAAATGTTACTAGTAGTCACTTTCTGTTGGAACCCTGCATCAAAGTTAAGCTGGTTCACTAGACTCATTATGAGTCCTACTCAAGCTTCATAACTAAAAACTACATCACTGACAGCGCTACCTTCATATCAATATCATCTTCCTCATTCGCCACCGAGAAGTTAAAGCTATTAGCCACAATTGCATCTGAGGTAGAAAGAAAACTGCTCTTTGTAGATACTCTTCTAAGAATCCCTGCCTTTCTGTAAGGGCTCCACATTGATGCCAGGTCAGCTCTCATTTGCCGAAATATTTGAGGCTGAAAGATTAGGCAGCAGTCTGTTAGACACATTCAGTCAATGAGATTCTCTGTTAAGATATATCGTTCTCACACAGATGGAAACACTATACAAACAGATACTATGCATATAATTGATGAAGACTAGGACGCCTAACAACTGAAACTTTAAACGACGATTACCAAATAGCTTGAAAATGCCGGTATAAATGTGCCACATTGATCCCCTAGAAAGTGCCCACAGCATGAGACAACAATGAAGATAGGAAGGCAGCCTTATATCCCATATACAGTTCGAACATCCTTATTACAGTTTTTACAGTAACAACAACAACAAAGCCTGAATCGCAAATGAACTTGGGGTTGACTAACATGAATAGTCATGAGCAATAGTCTACCACTGCAATGTTCCTTACCCCTTACCAAAAAAAGGTATACTTGTGTACTTGTGCAGAGTATATATGCATAATAGGTAGATTATAACGTATGAATTACGTACATCTATGCATAAAGCACGTCAATTAATTATTATGGAAACAGATACATTGAAATGAAAGTGCTTTGGAGCGAGTCAATTTAGCAGTTAAGATGAGTGTTCATTTAGACATAGATTCTCCAGCATCCAAATGCTATGTGAGTATATACGTGCACATGTGTGTAAACATAAGGTTGTATCGGAACAGGTTGCTTCGGACCGTGGATTGTCCTGGTATACCCACTTTCAACTCTGATTTGAATCAGTTCACCTCTATGCTTTGCATAATATTAAATGTTTAAAAGGTGAAAATAAAGAAACAGGGGCAAAGAGACATATGCAAACCTTCAAAACAGCAAAGCAAAGATCTTCAAGTTCGGCCTTTAAGGCCCACAGACCCAATCTTGAAGCAAGGGAGCACCACACAACTAAAGTTTCTTCGGCAACTGCTTGAGCCTTGAGAAGAGGCAAAGCATAACTGAAAAATAATTAGAAAAGTCACACAGCCATACAAGCTGCAAAAGTAAGAAGACAGCAACTTCACATGCAAGATCTCAAACAACACATTGAATCTCAGACGTTATGCGGCATTGCGGCCCATGCCCAAAGGTTTTTAAGCTTTATACGACTGCCATATTTGCTTGCAATGAGTGGGGAACCAACCTCAAACTAGCCATAAAAATGGCTTCATGTCTATTACTGTGATTGCAACAATAACACCAAGGACTAGCCTTAATCCCAAAATAACAGGGATTAGCTAACATGATAGTCGAAGAACATGAGAAGGGGAGAGGGGGAGAGAGACCTAACACTAATGAATAAATAAATCTACACTCACTCATAATCACTAACATGGATTGTTGCCCTCTATTCTACCTGATCCAATGTCATACTCTCATCAATGCTAAGTAAAACCATATCGCTCTCAACTACCCTTATGCATGACATTTTAGGTCTACCTCAACCTCTCTTCTCACAGGTGCATCAATCTTTTGGTAACTTTCTAGGAGCCATCTTTAACCTTAAATGCTGCCTCTTTTTTACATATCCAAACCACCTAAGTTTGTTCTCTTGCATCTTGTATTAAATGGGTGCAACTCCCACTCTGATCCTAATCACGTCATTCCTTACTCGATCACATTACCGCAATTGCAGCTGGGATAGAATTCCCTCTTTGCAAAAGTGAGTAGTAATTTACACTTTTAGAGTTACTAATCCTTCTGAAGAAGAAGGAAGAGGTTTCTTCCAAGGTAAAGCATACTTGATAGAATTTCAAGCACCGTTGGTAGAAACAGAGGCCTTAAAGAGCCTTTTCTCCCAAATTGTTAATAAGATTATAACAAATCCAGTCACCAATTTATCAGTAGTCATCCACAATTATACACAGTTAACCGATGACAGGAATACCATGGTGAAGAGAAAGCCATTACATGGTCCTCATGTTATGAAGCCTATCAGCAAGCTTGATGAGTACCACACGTGGATCATCAACCATGCCCAAGAGCATCACCCGCAAGTTATTTGCCTAAAAATATAAGAACAAGAAAGAACATTAGCTAAACTTGACCCTTTATACATGCTTGAAGATCTATGAAGTCACATGCTTCATTGAGTCTGCTAAATAGCAACTTTTGCATGCTTTTTGTGACATTTCTAGTTCGCATGAAGTCTAGCATAAGACATTGAGACCCACTACTTTTAAGTTAAAATTAGACGATCTTAATGTGGTCACTACTTGGCTTTAAATGGTCGAATCTTTTTACTATGTTGTTTAAAAGTGACCATTGGTAATTCAATTTGTGACTAGGTCTAGTTTAACTTAAAAGTAGACCAGTCATGTGGAAAGACTAGGGAATTAGCTACAGTTATTCACATAGGATTAGTTGAGCATATCCGAGCCATACACAGTATCACAACTCCCCCCCCCCCCACCTCTATCTCCCTTTCCGGTAAAAACCATATGACAGAATGGTATCTACATCATTCAAAATATAGTTGCATAAATCTTTAAAAGGAGACCACCTGACCAAAAGCAAGACAAATTTGGTGGCCCATTGCAGATTGTGTTGTGGGAAAGGTCAGGACAAACCTAGAAACAAAAACAAAAAAAATCTAGGAGCACCCATAAGTACATATGCTATCTTACCTCCTCGTGACTAAGATTACTTTGGTTTGCATTTATTCTACGATGTCTTCTCAGCAACTGCAAAGACACAAAAGAGCCCATATCACAGATAAGAAACAAATTATTGTACTACAGATAGAAGGGTAAATGATTAATACCACGGATGAGTACTGCAAAGACTTTTCATATATCTTGAGCATATGTCTCAAATAAGAAAATACTAAATCAGCTGTTATCATGAACAAATAACATTTGTAGGACAGTCTGACGATCAGACATGTCAGCTTCCAAGATTTTATGTGAAGTTTTAGAATATACTGATGAGGTATTACAATGGCTATGTTATCTCTGAATCATAAAAGCTGACTCTTAAATTTTAAAATCTCAGACAAGAACTTTATAAACTAATAAGTTTAACCTTAACCCTAAGTACAGATGATCCTATAAGAGACCCACCTCATATAAACGGCCACCATCCCTGAGGAAAAGATGTACACGGGCCAAGGGGGAGAATCAAGCGAGAGCTAACGCCTCAAGGAGAGAGGACATGATAGAGATCACATCACAGGAATGGAGTCCCCATCTATAGTCGTAAATTACCCTTTTAAATTACTAGTCATCCATACCTGATTGATGTAACTTAATCGAGAAACACCAGCTACCATCTGTGCCACATCACTACCAAAACTCTCTCTTACACTGACCAGACTTTCATTTGTATCATCAATCACATCATGCAATATCCCGGCCACAACTGTATCAACAGCCTGCAATGGAACTATTTTCTTTCTTGTGAGGGAAAAATTAAGACACGAAAATAGCATAAGATAATTCAACTGCAAGCATACCAAAGCAAACCAAGGTTCAGCAATGTCACAGTAAGAACATGAGAGGATGAATCAGCACCTCACAACTTGGAGTAGTAAGTATGTCTTTCCTTGCACTAAGATGTAATAAATTAACAATATAGATTTATAAGACTAACAGCTGCATGCCTGCATATTACAAGCACATATAAACGCTGCTTCCCTTTTTAACTCCTACAGAGTTTTTTCCATCAACTTTAACTTTTTCTTTTTCAGGTTCATTTTCCCCTTTACTCTTATATTGGTTAAATCTACATAAGCTGTCGTTACTAGAACAATAGCATATGGAAGTCTCCAAATAACACAGATATGATAGACATTTGCACTCGATTTTAAGGCTCAAGGCCACTAAAGTCATTGCTAGAGCAAGCAGAATGTTTTCCCAATAACAAGCATGTGCATGTACGGATGCAAGAGATAACAGTATCTAAAACAACAGTATGTTTTCAATTTTTCTTGGTATTACAAGTGGTAATACACACCCGTTTTCCACTTGATGGCACAAGAACTGCCAAGGTTCTTCCAGTATGAAGACAATGCGACAAGTAAGGCTCTCCACTTTTACGCTGCTGACCATTATGAGCATTCCTAGCGAAAGATATAGCCTTCTGCACCTGAGTTCAGAAATTTACACGTTTTATTACCAAAGCAAAATAGTATCAATAAATTTTATGAAAAAAGCCATGAAAATATAGTAAACCTACCTTTGGATCTTTGAATACAGGATAGCCAGTTACATCTACTCCATCTAGAATGAAAGGGGCTGCATCGTGTGGAGTAATATAAGTATATATAGACAACTTAATATAAATGAGAACACAAAATCTACTCCAATTCTATCAATGACATCATTTCTAGGTAGAAAAATACCAAATTGAGGGTGAATATTTTCAGCATCAAGCTCAAATTGTGAACTACCAGAAACATGTTTGTAATTCAGATTTATAATCATGTCATTGCTCAAACAGCTGAAAGTGTTCTCCTTTTCCGGTATCCAATAAAACAGGAAAGTATTAATTATGCACCATATATCATAGTAATGTTAAAACGCATTCAGGTTTCTTCTGGTGCAAACAAAGATTATCTTAGTATATCCTAGAAAAGAACCGGGTCCGCTGTCCCAAGAGTATTCAAGTAAGATCAAGTTTTGTTACTTTTAAATAAAGTTGGAACCATGGTATGAGCCCTCATTATTTTGGCAGATAAAACCATGGTATGAGCTATTGCTTGCTTCATTAAGATAAGTCTCATGTGCCATTATGACCTTTTACGATGTCTCCTACCCATTTTTGTCGAAATGGGGTTTCAGCGTGACTTTTAGCCCACAAAACCGGCCTTCAGCGGGTCAATATTTGGTTTTTTCAAAAAATGAGCCAAAATTGACCATTACATTACCCCATGCAAGTGTCCCTAGGAGTATAATTGTTGCATATGGACACTATATTCCATAATTATGATAGGTTTTACTTGTCTTTGAGTAGCCATGTCCTGGTCTTTCCCTACGGTAGCCATTCCTTGGTCTTGGCCTTAGATAGTCATGTATTGCGATTGGCCTTTGCCTTAAATAGCCATGTCCCGGTCCCATTCTCGGGTAGCCATGCATTGGTCGCAGCCATGTCTTGGTCTTGCTATTCCTCATATAGGAGTAGTAGTGTATAAATTATGCTAGAGGAGACGTAGAACACCTATGAACTTGTAATATTTGACACTAAAATCCTATACAAAATAGAACACTTGAATAATTTTAAAAAAAGGGAAAATCATGCGAGAATTATTTAAATGCTATAAGGATGTAACTTAGCCGTCTCAAAATTCTTTGTTGGGTTAATATTGTACTATAAGTTACGCCCAAAAAAGACATAAAACACCTATGAACTTGAAGTATTTTGTTTTGATCCAATACAATATAGGACACAACGATTTTAAAGAAATGGTAAAATCATTTAAATGGTATTAGGGTGTTACTTGGCCCTTATCCAACCTTCTTGTTGGGTTTATAGCAAATATCCCATATCACCATCTTGATGTAACAATTCATCAATAGGGGGGAGAGAAATCCATGGTATTGAACTATTGATTGCTTCATTTGTGGTCCCATAAGCCACTATACATCTATAGGATGCATCCTACCAACTCCCGTCATTTCCAATTCGGGAGGCAAAATGGGATATCCTACCCATGTGTCGTTACTAGTATTTTTGATTCTTATGGACATTATATTTCGTAATAATGATAGGTTTTCCTTGCTTTTGGGAAGCCATGTCTTCGCCTTGGACTTTGGTAGCCATGTCTTGCTTTTGGAAAGCCATGTCATTTTACATATCATAATAATATTATTCTTGATCAACTCATGTACAAATAGAACCATTCGAACTTATTTTGGATACTATGATAAGTACCTGTCATAAATGATTATGAAAGAACATATAAGTTCAACCAATACTACTCTACTCTTCATAAGATTTGACAATGCATCAAAGTTGACATGGTTTGCCTTTAACAATCACAAAGTGTATGTAAGCTACCATACAAATACTACAATGGGTGATTCTACCATGGGTAAATAATCAGGGGCGGATCAAAGGTTTACAAAGGGGGTAGCGATTATATTATCTTTGCTATTTTCTACCTTTTGTACCATATTCTACCGGCAAACGCTACCCCTCGCTACTCATTTTCTCTCTAACACTGTTCATAAATCTTGTAGCCATAAAAGTAGTTTAATCTCTACCATTGATTTAATCTTCTAACCCTATATTATTTTTGTACCCATATTAGAAATTCGCCAACAACAGCGCTTGCCACTCCTCGATCAGAAATTCCTACTGCTAAGGGAGTACAATGAAGTTGGTAACATAACTGAGAACTTGGGGGTTCGATTCTTACACGCGACTACTCTTAACATAAAATTAGACGGAGTCATGCTGGCCCAATAAAGGCACCCCGTAAAACTTAAGTTGGGCCTCTAGGGAGCTATAGTAAATTCGTCTAGTTTTATTAAAGGCAAGGCAGCGTAGTAGTAATAGTAGGGAGGAGAGAGAATAAACATACTAGGCTGTTCGACGGACTTGGGCCACAGGAAATCAACCTTGGTAGAGAGGCAAGCACCGGAAGCGATGGCGACGGCGGTGACAGCCACCTGTTTGATGGTGGACGCCACGGCGGCGTGGGTGGAGGAGCCCACAGCGGCAGCGGAGGCGAAGAGTGGGCCCAGAGAGGAGGAGGCCGCCACGGCGACGTTCTGGTCGATCAAGCAGCGGAATTTGGGGCGGAAGTTGCGGCGGAGGAGTGGGCCCAACATGGTGAAATGCGGGGGTGAGTTGGAAGGCTGGCATGTGATCATTTGTGGGTGTGGGTCCTTTTTATTTATTATTTTTTTGATTTAATGGGTGGTTATGTTTAGCTTCTGAATTTAATCATTTGGTGAATAATGGTGTGTAAGTGAGAAATCAAGTGAGAGGAGATGTGTGGTGGTTGGGGGTTTTGCAGGAAATGACTGGGGTGAACTCAACACAACTACTGTACCTCACTCTTCATAATACATATACTGTCACTCTGCTGTAAAATGAGACTCACACATGCCCCACTTTTCAGACATTGAAAAACTATATCTACTTATGGCTCTTATCTCTATCCTGTTTTGTTTCTTATTTTTTATTTCTGATTTTACTTCTTCTTTTTTGTCAACTTTTTAAATTTTTGAAATAAATAAAAAACCATCCACATAATCGGTCATGTTATGTTTATCAATTTCGTACTCATCTCTTCCATATTAGAAAGCTATATCAACTCAGTATATTGTATATCCATGTTTACCAATTTGGTTGCCAATATCATTCATTTTTACAGGTCATAGAGATTACTTGTGAGAAATTTTAGGCTTTTTATGACATAGAAATTTTGCTGTGACATATCTTTGCTGTGATACTACGAGTCTGTTCAGGGTGCTGTTACAGTGCTACCTAGCATTATAAGACAACCTATTCCACAACCAAATTAACATGGACTAATGGCCAGCAATTCAAAGAGATAAATGGTCTATGCCGGATTTTGCATTTCCGGGAACGTTAATTGAGCCTTGAAAGTGCTGGCATATGTGACTATCAAATCTTGCTCAGCTTTAATGGCTTTATATTGCGCTTATGAAATGGTACAGTACATCCTAAGTGTCCTGGAGAACGATTCAAAATGCCAAACACCCAGGAGACCACTTCAGAAGAGATCCTTCGAACCAACTCACAGCGAGAATTGATCATTAACCAGCTTTGTACTTTTGTAGGCAGATACACATTATATGAAAGTGTAGCAAAGACAGATCCCAGTGAAGTATAGCCATACAGTGAACATGTCAATATACATTGAAACTTGTCAGCGGCTTGGAGGCCAAGTATCGCAGAAAGCGAATACCCAAACCATATCATCAGATTTCACCTGAAAATCCCAAGAATAACCTACATTTCCTACTTGTAAACACTTCGGCTATTTCCTCCATAGAGATCAATCCCATAAATCGACCTGCTGAAAAACAAATGATATAATGAGACGCCGAAAAATAGGATTATGATTGTAGGATTACATCTAAAGGTAAAGAGAATAACCTGTTCAGTTCAAAAAGGATGATGTCCCCACTGATGAGTATCCTGCAGCTCTTACCTCCTTGAGGGTGCTGGCTAGCCAATCCAAACCCTCATAGAGACCATCTCCCTTTAGAGCACAAGTCCCCTGAATGTGCCATTTCCTATTCTTGAGATCAAAAAGACCCAGCCCTTCACAAACTTCCAACGGTGCCATGGCTCCTTTCTATAAACAAAAAATACAGCTTTCTTAATGACAGCTTTAGCTAAACGCCTAAATACAAAATTAATATACAAAAATCTGCAGGTCCTCATTTATTTAGACCAACCAATGGCACACCCAATACTTAAAAGTTTATCTTCCACCCAATAGAAAAAGGTAATGTGCCACAATATTTGAGAGCACTGAGATCTTTGATTCTCTGTACGTTTGCCGAGAACAGTAAGCACTTAGCACCGAGTTATTTAGATTAACAATGGCAGGTGATATGAAACTGGAATTTCCAGCAGATATTTTCACATACAATCTAAGCATGGGGAATTTGAATTTCTTAAGTTGCTAATGGTGTGGCAAGTTCACTGAAATGGTGAGAGCATAACTGCCTTGTCAGCTGACAGTAAACAAAGCTCCTGGGCTTAGGTGAAACGAATTTCTATAACCCAATGAAAGACGACATTAGAATGACAAATCAGTTCCTTAATTTGACAGATCATGGGATCTTGTGTCATAAATGTTATTTCACTTCTTAAGATCCCAAAGTTGTAAGCTCAGTTGCATAATTCAAACATAAATGATAGTATGACTCCGAAAATTTCTCCCATGAATCCATGTTTCATTTATGATCTCTCGAGTTTAGCCAACGGTGCTCAGCAAGAAAACCTAGTATTTTCAATAAATCAACAATATTGTTCAAACCCTCTAGAGGAAATCAGCAAAGACTCCAGAATTCAAGTATAAGGCAACTAGGCAAGAAATGTTGCCAACAATACAAAGTCCTTCCCTTTATCAAGTTAAGTTGCTGTCATACTATTTACCTACTCATGTGCCTAGTTGAACTCAACTCAGGGAAAAAGGGAAAACAAAAACAAACTTAGTAAGAGAGATAATGAGGTGGGGAAGAATGCCAGTAACATACCATATCTTGTTTATTTGCAAACACCAAGATAACACTGTTGAGCATGAATGGATCATTGATGATTGCCTAAAAGGGAAACAAGATGAGAAGGTCAGCCGCAGCAAAAGATAGTGATACAACTTCATCAATCCTAAGTTACCTGAAACTCCTGCTTTGCTTTACTAATACGTTCTCGGTCCAAGGAATCAACAACATAGATCTACAAAAGCAGAAAAGACATAATGCAGAAAGTGAATCACATTCCTAATAGTATACTACCCTCAAATAGAAACTAGTGCTAAAAGAAAAACTAAATTGCAGGCAGATGAAAGGAACTGAGCCAGAGATCAAAAAAGAAGTACCAGTCCATCAGTATTGTTGAAGTAATGCCTCCAGAGTGGCCTAAGTTTCTCTTGACCGCCAACATCCCATACAGTGAACATTACATTCTTGTACTGAACTTTCTCCACATTGAAACCTACAGGTAAATAACATCAGTTTCTAAATCTAATACACCTGGAGACCTTCAATTTAGCAAATCATAGTGAGAGGTATAGGAATTATCAAGGATTTAGAAACATCATCAAGCATAATGATGCTTCATCACAGCTAAAGCATCATGCAACATTAACAGCAGTCTAGCCTCTAGGAAAGGACATAAAATCCAAACTGAGAATACTCAGTACAGTTTAGAGTTATATAAATTTAATAGAGACGTTGAAGATAGGGGAGGGTAAGATCTCCTCAGTAAAAAATGTACAGAGAGAGATCACAGTGACACACACCACCAAGCCTCTCAACATCAGATATCTCCGATATAGCAGTGCTATAATCAACAAGTTTCTTATTTCAAATAGTAGGAACAGACCATCATAATCCTTGTTCCTATAGCGATTTGTTAGGTCCGCCTTTCTTTCCTATATAGTTATGACATGGTATCGACAAACAGCAAGAAAGAAGAGTGATGGCTGTAAAACATTATAAACAGTTCTGGCCACCTCAAACAGGAGAAAAAAATAATAGCCTGTCACAATACTGCAAAAACTCAAAACACAATCATAAGGTGTGTTACACCCATTCCGCCATGGAATCTGCGGGTGGTCTTTAGTTCTGAGCCTTTTTCAAACACAGTTCAAGCAGAAACCCACAGCTCATTGCAACCTTGATTTGCAGATATAAGTAGCTAAAGGGAAGGGTCATCAGCCGCACCCTCTTATACAGGTGCCCCCCCCCCCTATTCTTAAAGTCTCCAGCAAGCCCAACAGAATGTTAATTTCACGTAACTCCAATTCTTCAGGGTTCATCCTAAATTAAAATAAATTGAGCCATCATACTTAGTAGCATATGATAAAGACAAGAAAAGCTCCCCTGCTTAAACCCATGATACAGCAGGAGAATAACCACATAAAACCTGATAGTAACTATATAAAATTTGTATGGTCCTTATCCACGAAGAGTGATAGAAACTTCACCGAAACAAGTTGACTCACTAACCAAGAATACACTTTATTGTGCAAAACCATCAAGCCAGCAATAAGAAGCTTCCAACCACAACAGAGCGAAAGCACATATAAACTCGCAATGCAGATAGATCTCGGTTACAAACACTTACACAACTTAAGAGGACAATTCAGAAAAGGAACACAGATCAGGCAAGAAACATGTAAACTCTAAAGCGCAGAACAAAGCTAACAGTACTTATAAGAATGAGCTGCGGAGACACAAGTGGAAATGTAGGATAGGGGAGGTCAAAGCAGAAAATTTTTCAGGACAGAAGAAGGAATCTCGAGACCACTTGGCATCATGCAAGCATTTAAAAATGGCGTTAGCCAACAAGAAATAAAAAGATCCACCGGTTCCAGATCATAACAGCAGTCCGAGGTTCTCTTACCAATTGTTGGAACAGTTGATAGAATTTCCCCAATATGCAGTTTGTAGAGTATGGTTGTTTTGCCAGCTGCATCAAGGCCAAGCATCACAACCTAAGCCAATACAATCAGAAAACTCTTTATTCAGCTGATACGCACAAAGCATAACTATTCGGACAAATATAGTAGGATACAGATTAGATACATTACACCACTCGAAGAATAAATTACGAACTTGCTATGAATTGAAAAGAAAGGAAGCACAGCTGTTTGTATAAACTGGCCAAATAAATTTAGCACTTCCTTTTACACATCAACAGTGAAGCAGCTCACTAAATTTAGTATGTACGATCAATGCCATCTATTTTCGGCCTCTTGTGGAGCAGCTCACCGAACCTAGATACATGCTCAATGTCGTCTATCTCACAGATGCCAAAGCAATCCCCTCCTACTCGATCACACTACTACGAGTATACTCTGGAAGCAACTTTGTTCAAAACTAACATCATCAGGTTTCGTCAAAACACACGTGCGAGCTCATGCATCCAAGTCCAAGCATGTTTCCATACTAAAACCGACACGCACATTGGTTGCGCAATCCAGTAGACTTCCATACCAACCCTCGTATGGTTATTAGCATTTAAACACCTTATATCCTGCCCCCACCGGCACGTGGCAGGAGCTATTAATAGTTCGAAATTGAAGCCGATTCCCAAGCCAGCAGGTCGAGTGATGATAGGCCGATAGTCAGTATTGGATAATCAGTCCAATAACAGACAACGAGAAGTGCCCGAAAACCACTCTCCCTCTTTGAGCTTATAAAGGGGCAATCGCATAAATACCCTACTATTCGATTAAAGAACCAACAATAATTAACCTTTCCAATTCTTCTAGTCGTACAATAATTAAAGAATATCTACAACAGGGTCATAAAGTTGTCCCAAATAAGATGATCATGATAGCATAATAGAGTAAAATTGAGCTCAAACAGGGACATAACAAGGCAATGAAACAAGCAAACAATCGAATTATAATCATGGCTGATCAAACATAAGGTAAACACAAACCCTAAAAGTGTAAATAATAAGAAATTAAAAAAGAGAAAAGCAAGGAACAAACCCTCATTTCGGTGTTACCGAAGAAGGAGTCAAACAACTTGCGAAAAGCTTGACCCATCTCTGGAAACTAAACCAAACCAAACCCAACCCCCCAATTAAGATCTTTCTTTCTATGTATATCAATTAATTTCAGGAGATGCAATAATAATAGAAAGAATCTAGGGTTAGTGGGGTGGTAGTAATACTTCTCTTTTGATCAAAAATATTGAATGTATCTCCTTTGATGTATGTATGTATGTATGTATGTATGTATGTATGTATGTGAGGTGGCAAGTATCTTCCTTTTTTCTTCTCTTTTGTTGGTTGGTTGCGTAACTTTGCTTTCCTCTTTCTTTTTTTTTTTTTTTTTTTGTTTATTTGTATAGAATCACAAATTAACTAAATAATCGGATTGATGTTAAGAGTAATAGAATATTAGACTTAGTTATCAATTCAGTTTAAATGATATATTTTTATAGTAAAAGATTGACAATTTTAAGCCAAAAGGTGGCTCGCTTAAAAAAGTCTAGTTTTGATTTAAAAATATACTCTAAAAAAAAGAAAATACATGATAAATAAGTAAGAATAAATAAAAATAAATAGGTGCGTCTCATTTAGAGATCTTTTCAAACATATCTTGCTGCAAAGTGTCACTTAATATATGTGATGTAAGATAATAGCTCATGTTTGTTCAGATATAGACAAAATTAAGAAAGAAATTTTGAAGGTGAATCTTATTTAAATTGTGGGAAATTATAAGATAATTCCGTATATATTTCTTTAAGTTAATTCTAAGGTCTTTGTTTACATGTCAAAATGCTTAAAAGAGTTTTTTTTTTTCGTTTCCTTATTATCTACAAATTACACTTGCCTATTCTGTAATCTGTATCTACAATGTTTCTTCCACCAACCATTTTAATGATGGACACAAAAAGTTACACCAACTAAATTATATAAAAATATATCCTTTTAATTTGAAATAAAAAATAATAATTAATAATTTGCCTACTATGTTGTTAATAATCTTGTAATGAAGCTTTGGATATTTTGTGATTTTGATATCTTAGCACAAATTATTGCAGTTAGCTTTATCGAACAAATGTAGGAGAACGGGGGTTGCCTCTTCACCATGCTTTAGCTACCTACCAAGTCCCAACCGCCATTCATTTTCGCTACAATCACCAACATCATCGAACACATATGCCACTCACCATCTGGAACCTGCTTATAAACTGCTCTCGGTGGGCAACATACTAGTATAACATCCAAAGTCTGTGTGTATTGTCATATATGCCAATGAATCCTAACAGCTCCTCCATGTTAGACCTCCATGTTGCAGTGCTTGCCTTCCCATTTGCATCCCATGCCACCCCACTTTTCAACTTAACCAGGAGGCTAGCCTCATTTGCACCCAATGTCATATTTTCTTTCTTTAGTACTTCTCAGTCCAACGCTAAGGTTTTATCAGCAGCTAGAAATGGTGACAGCTTGCCTAACATAAAGGCATATGATGTGTCTGATGGGGTACCAGAAGGTTATGTTTTCAAGGGCGTACCCCAAGAGGACATTGAGCTATTTATGGTAGCAGCACCGGAGACTCTAAGGAAGGCGGTAGCTGAAGCAGAGGTAGATACAGAGAGGAGAGTGAGTTGCATGATGGGGGATGCATTTTTGTGGTTTGTGGTAGAGATGGCTGAAGAAAAGGGTGTTCCTTGGGTGGCTACATATATATCAGAGGAGCATTCACTTTCAGCTCATGTTTACACTGATCTAATCAGGGAGAAAATTGGACTTCATGGTAAAACAACTTTCTACTCTTGCAATTTGTACGAATCAATATCAATTGTGAATTATGTTAATCCATGTTACTGAACGTACGTATTGAACTAAGCATTATAAGAAACCTCTAAATGCTCACGAATCCTTGAAATTATCGTTTTTATGTAAATATGCAGAAGTGGCTGAACAACGGAAGGATGAGCCATTAGATTTTATTCCAGGAATGTCAAAAATTCGAGTACAAGATCTACCTATTGGAATAGTTGTGGGAAATTTTGAATCCTTTTTCGCTAGAATGCTTCACCAAATGGGTCGAGTCCTGCCTCGTGCAGCTGCAGTTTGTGTTAGTTCATGCGACGAATTAGACCCTGATGCAACAAGTGATTTGAACTCTAAGTTGACAAAGTTGCTTAACGTTGGACCTCTTAATCTTATAATGCCACCACCAAAGTCTCCAGACACATACAACTGCCTCTCTTGGCTTGATAAACAAGAACCTCACTCTGTTGTATATATTAGCTTCGGCTCAATTGTGCGACCTAGTCCGAGTGAGATTGCAGCTCTAGCTGAAGCACTGGAAGAAAGTAAGGCCCAGTTTCTATGGTCTCTTAGAGACGATCTAAAGGCAAGTACTTGTATGCTTTACATAGGCAATAATATCATCATCATCGTACTATAACAGCAATATTACATCCGTCGTAAGTAAACCATAGAAGGATAAAAGAAAATCCTTCTACCAGTATATATATTTGTTTGGTTTACTTTCACTTACACGATGAACTCTAACAGGTACATTTGCCACTTGACTTTCTGGAGAATAACAAGCAGAAAGGCATAGTAGCAGCATGGGTACCACAAACTGATATTTTGGCACATAAAGCTGTCGCAGTGTTCATAACCCATTTTGGGTATAACTCCATCATGGAAAGCATACTATCTGAAGTTCCGATGGTGGGAAGGCCGTTCCTCGGTGAACAGAAGCTTAATGGACGAATAGTAGAAGCTATGTGGGAGATCGGTATGGTTGTGGAAGGCGGCTTATTCACAAAAGATGGAGTAGTTCGAAGCTTGGCAAAAATAATCCACCATGACGAAGGCAAGAGAATGAGATTAAATATCAAAAATATTAGACAGCTTGTTCAAGCAGCTGTTGAACCCAAGGGAAGCTGCAACCAGAACTTCAGATTGTTGCTGAATATCATGACAAATACATCATAGCCGAGGCTGGTAGAACCGCCCAACTTCAGTGGATGTGGAGAATGTTAATGCATCACCTTAATAATAAACTAGAGATTGCTCTGTTACTCTATTATAAATGAAACTTTTAATGTAGCATTCCATCAAATTCCAATCTATGGGCGTATTATAAAAAGCACGCAAAACATTAGTCAAGCAACCATTGCCAGTCTAATAGGAACATCTCGTCGGACCGTCTCATTTAAATGAGTACAGTACATAACATCATTTGGAAACAATACCGATCCCCAGAAATAAAAACAGACTACGAGGCTACAAATCAACAAATAAAAATGGGCAAACTGCCAGTCCGAGAATCACAATAAAGCAGAAGCTGCTACTATAAATCACATTACTATATAAGCAACATTTGTTTTAGCAAAATTGTGTATGGACCAAAGAACAATGCCCTTTGCCAATATCAATATTACATCGATGGTCTTGATATCAACCCCAATCCTAAAAAAGAAAAACCAAAAGGAAAAGAAAACTACTGCACAAACCTGCCAAAATAAAACATTATATCATATCCACATCAAAAGATTGATGCCAGGCACTACAACTAATCACACCTTCCCAACCCCAGGTGAATACGATGGCACTGAATCTAGAAGGCCCTCAAAATGGCCCTGTACGTTTCTAAGAAACCTAAATACTCTACACCGAGCCAATTGATCAATAAAGCCATTCACTACAAAGTACCAAAGCTATCAGTAGGGGCACTATCATCATGCACAATTACAGAAAACAGCTAAAGCTCTGGGGGACAGCAGGGAAAACTGGTGGTTCATGTTCCTCCACCGCCTCGTAAATGTATGGAGAGTGTATCATATTTCCCCCAAGATTGAGTTAGATACCACAAGCTAACAAATTTACCAACCCTATGAATCCAGCATTTCATCTTGAATTTCATTTGGAGCAATAAGACCAGGGATGTGGCGCATTCTCTGACGTTCCTTCTCTCTCTGAACGGCAGCCTCCTCGGCATAAAGGTCTTTGTTGTCCTGCAGAGACAGCAGCATTTATGGCTTTCAGAGATCAATAATTTCAAGATAGACCATCAGGTTACTTTCACAATCCCAATGCAATTTCTCCCTTTTAAGTCGATGAATTACTTGAGCCTCTCAACAAAACCAACAGAGATAACAACTCCCTGCCCCCTATGAAAAAACAAGGGAGTAGGAAATTCACACTGCACAATTCCTTGGAATCTTTTCCCTACTAAGTAGATATTTTGAGCTCCATAAGACCCAAGTAAATGTGCCACAGAAAAGAAAGAAAGAAAAAAAGGAATATTGCCCCTGTCTTTTGCCGATTTTTTTATGTCACCTTAAGGTCTGTGTTTTTGGTCTTTATTGGGTTATATTGGATGGAAAACTAACACCGTTATGTTTAGATTTTATCAATCTGATTATTGTTTAATTAGAAATAAAAGCTAATGTATATCAAATTAAAAAAAAAAGTTAATGA
>CAAKMY010050045.1:0-12905 GCA_901111285.1 Corrigiola litoralis | reverse complement strand
CCCGCCCCCGTCCCCGCTCCCGTGCAATATGTGCCTCATGCATCTTTCTCTTGGAACAGGTCATATATTCAAGTAGTGGTGATGGTATAGGGATGCATATGTAGGTCAGTGTTGCTGCCACTGTAATATTCTTGGTTATGCAACTTCCAGGATGGAGCTAAATATATTCATTTTGTCGAATGGCGTCTGGTGATGGAAATGGTCAGTTTCTGACAAGCAACGCTGTAGAGAATTTCAGTAATTCGCGGCTGATCAGTGAGTGATGAGGGCGGTGGAAAGGGGTAAAGGGAATTTGATTTTGGTGGCAGGTCTGGTACAA
Source organism: Corrigiola litoralis (assembly GCA_901111285.1). NCBI lineage: Eukaryota > Viridiplantae > Streptophyta > Magnoliopsida > Caryophyllales > Caryophyllaceae > Corrigiola > Corrigiola litoralis. Next base: position 12,586 of record CAAKMY010050045.1, on the reverse strand, counting down.
TGGAGTTCAAATAGAATCTGCATTGGTCTTTAAAGTGGTGTTGCTTCTTTGCAGTCTATAAGTACCACCACAACCTTTTTTTTTGGTTAGCCTCAATCTATCCTGTTATCCGGTGTACTTCAATGTCTTTTTTTTTTTTGTCTTCTGCTGTTGGACAACTTAAAGCAATGCGAGAACTATTTTAAATCAAGACATTATTATTATTTCCCGTTCTGATGGCTGTTTGTTGTTTATGCTAAACTATATCTTTACTAAAGTATATTGACTGACACTCACTGCTATGAGGCCTACAGCGAATCCTGCTACGTCTCTCTGACACTGCAGTCTTGTATTTCCTAACTTTCTGAATTAATTTGTTTTGTTAGCACTGTTAGTCCATGTTAGCCCTGTTGTAAAATAAGTGTCTAATCGAGCAGTGAATCTCGGGCACTAGAAAGATTTATTCTGAACCATAGAAGTATCTGTTATGTATAGCCACATAACACAACCATCAACAAACTGATGAAAATAACACCTCTTCATGTGGTAAATATGCCACTATAGTATGATACATGCGTAGGTTGACAATCTGACTTGATGGAGATTCCTACAAATTTGCAAGTCGTTTTCTTTTAGTGGTTTGTCGACCCCATCTACTGTTGTATTGTTACTGTATGTTCGTCCATACATTATCTCCACAATGCCATTACTACATTTTGTATTCTTTTTGTTGAGTGATCATAGTAGGCCCAAATTATCCATAAAGAAAATACTTGCATGAATATGAGAAAGACTCCTAGCTAGTAATAAAAGCATTTATAATACAGTAATAACTTCCTCTCATCTCACAGTTATTTCTATCTTTTATTCACTTTTGTAAATCCACCGCCTCTCATGTCCTGTATAGTGTTTGTGTGGCTCTCTTTTTCTCTGAATCTAGTTCAGTGATGTCTGATAGTAATATTTCTATTCACTCAGTGTTTCTAGCTCTTATCAGACTTCACATTTTTTTGTGTTGCTATACTGTTACAATGACCTGCTCTCATTTGTTGCTATCTTGCTTGAGTAGCTTTACTGCTTTGTAAATGGATTTCCATGATGTCTGAGTTCTGATTGAATTACTATATGACAGCATTTTTCTACCTGACAAAACTTAATAAGCTTGGAAATTCACTTTTTTTATGAGCTCTTGACTACTTGCTAATTAAAGCTCTACGCAACCCCAATCCAAGCTAGCCTTCTGCCCCTTTGCCACGCGTATAAGTTGAAGCTGTGCATCCCTTTGAATCTCATTCCTACGCCGTTGCTCGATGACATGACATGTCTGATGCAGTGGTTCCATGACTGAAGGCTATTAGAAGGGGCTTACAGCTAGTAGCTTAAGCATCAAAAGAACAAGGATCTGTTAACCCTGTATTTTTCTTTGGTATACAGCTGCATATTGACAAGATTAGTCTGGCTTAAATCTTTGCTTTTATTCTACTTTTCGAAACTTACATATTTAGTTAAAGGCCAAGATAATGTTCTATCTAGCTAATGAGATTCTGGTTCGGTCTTCTGCTCCAGTCCTTTAACTGATGCTTCTTCTTCAGGTACCACTACTACCTCTTTTACTTTTACTACATCTTATCCTGTCTAGCTAGCTTAAGCGTCTTCTTTTTGTTTGTCTTCTGTCTTTGCCGAATACGGAGTATTTGATTATATTGCTTCTGATTATAAAAAAACAAAGATTGCCTTTTGTTCTTAATGCCAAACTATATCTTTTCAGGCATGAATATGATTGACTAACTGTCTAACACTAACACCACTCTGAAGCCTTTAGCAGACCCTGCTAGATTTGTCTTGATGGTTGAGCAGAAAGAACTGTGATCGCCTTTCAACTTTAACAATTTATGAGGCCGGAAGATGTCAATTTGGTCTATAAAAAGATCAAATATCTACCCCTTTTGAAGGTTGAAGCCTTGAAGGTCAGGTTGCTATGCTTCTTTACATGTTCCGAATGTTTGTTAAGCCCTTTTCTTAAACAAGTACCTAAGATAAGTCGTCTGCATGTGGTATTGTAGGAACAAAAGTGGACAAATTGATGAAACTTTCACGTTTCGGTAGTCATTACTTCCTAAGTCTGCGTTTCCTAACTGTCGTCCTGTCGGTCTGAAAAAAGCAACTTCAAAGAGAAAGTAATATTAGACTATGAATCATGCAGGTTCACTTGATAAAGATTTCTATAATAGGAAGACATTTTGGTTTTTCTGTTAGCGCTTTATTGACCCTGTTTACTGATTTATGCTAACAGTTAATCTCTCTTCACATTGCATTTGTTGACTCAGGGCAGTCTCCCCAAGTTACTGAAAAGTAATGGTACTTTCCTTTTCTGACTTTGTTTCGCAATTGTTTTTGTTGGTTTGGAAAGAAATAAAGACGGAAACTCTGGAAGTATGCAATTGTTGGCTATTTTTTGGTGTATTTAACGGGGATTCATGATATTTTGCAGTATGTGTGGGGGTGATTAGTTTATCTATCGTTTCTTTGGTTTAAGGCTATTGGTTCTTTTAAGAATGGCCGGTTATGCTTATTTCAAAGAAATTGGGCACAAAGTGGATTTCTTATCCTCATAGAAAGTACTTATAAGATGAGACAAAACAATAACAATATTTCCTATGAGTACATATTTTTTTATTTTATTGACTCTCTTATGTCCAATTATTCTTTGACTCTCCTATCTAGGTATGTTTGTGTGGTCCTATGCTCTCTAATAATGTCTATCAACGATCTAATAATGCTACTCTATAATAATGGTACATTGGTACTCTACCTAATAGTCCCTTAAATTTCTAGCTCGCATTTCACATGCTGCTAGAATAATTTACAATATCTAACTCATCGCCTCTTATACGTTACAATGTTGCTTGTGGTAGCTGTATCTGGCTTTCTTAATGTATATTCATGATGTCTGATTGGTGGTTAGATAACTAAATGACAGAATAGCCTATCTAGCAAATTTTAACTGGAGAAATAAAGACAAATTATGAAACCAATGTTCAAAGATTCTTCGTTTTGGTCGATATTAAAATCTTCCAGGCATCTGACGCCATGATCTATCTTGAGTAGATTCAGTGTTATTTATCTATTAGTTTACACCTACATTTTACATTCAAGGCTTTTTTTTAAGGGAGAACTTCACTGTTCTGATATAACTGTGATGATGTCTTATGCTCATGCATCTCAATTAAATCTCCTTTCCTTATCTATTTTGTAGAGCACTTCACTGCTGTAATATGGCTAGGAGGTACCAATCACACAGTCACTCCATATATCTGCTTCTCATGAGCACTATTCGGTTAGCATTGCTCGCTTGGCTATGGGTTCTGCTAGCTTTCCCATGTCTAGTGTGGGGATCATCCTCAGAACCAGTCACCATGCTGACTGCTGCCATCACCACAAAGCCTGGATGTAATCGTACATGTGGGAACTTGACAGTTCCATACCCTTTTGGGATTGGAAAGGGCTGTGCCATGGGAGATGATTTCATTGTAAAATGTCTCAGCATAAACAATTCTTTCATACCGGTGTATGTGGATGACTCCACACAGCTTTTTGATATATCGGAGACGCAGTTGACAGCTTCAGCTACCCCAGCTGCTCAGTCTTGCAATATCTCAGGAAATGAAGTTGGTAATAAATACGGTGCCTTTCAGGTGATGGGGAAGCCTTATGCAATGTCATCTACTGCCAACGTGTTTATGGTCGTTGGTTGCCATCACTATGGGTTAATTGAGACAGAAACAAAGTTTGGGCGGCAGGTTATTAGCTGTGTTGCTCTATGCACCACAGAACAGGATCTACTCGACCAGACATGCTCTGGCATTGGCTGTTGTGAAGCTCCTATTCCCAAGGGCTTGCAGAACTTCAATGCAAGCTTGGAAAGGATTATCTATAACACAAGTGTCTCTGCAGGGAACTGCAGCTATGCTCTGCTAGCTAAACGAGGAAGCGTAACTTTTCGTGGGGCTATTGATCTTAGGGACCCTAAATTCTCTTCTAAGGTAAAAGTTTTGCCTGCTGTACTTGATTGGTTTATTGCCAATGCAAGTTGCAGGGAGGCTCAGCAAAACTCAGCAACATATGCATGCCAGCCGAACACCACTTGTGTCGATATTGATAAGGAACTGAATGTCAATGGGTACCGCTGTAAATGTCTCCAAGGTTATGAGGGTAACCCTTATCTATTTCCAGGTTGTACAGGTTAGTGTCCTACCCCCTCTCCTCTTTCCAGTTTTCTTTTTGGGTGGTAGGTTTTTAATTAGATCATATTTATGATAGCCTGTATGATTAATTTTGCCTCTTTCAGATATTAACGAGTGCGCAGGATCAAATCCTTGTTCAAGCATTTGTATAAATACTCCTGGAAGCTATAGTTGCCGTTGCCCAAAAGGTCATCATGGTGATGGCAGGAAAGATGGAGTTGGCTGTCTTCCTAAAAGCTTAAATTTGGCCTTTCCTCTTGGTAATTAGTTACAAAACCTCTCTCCTCTGCTGCCCTTTAATTTTTACCTTTTTTTAGTTCATAAGAGGTGCTGAGATTAGTGCAATGACAAGTAATTAGGAGGGTGTAATTTTTGACCTAACATCTTATCTACCTAGAACCTCCAGGTTTTGTTGGTTAATTATGTCGTGTTTTCCTCGACTTATATAATGAGAAAGCGAAACTTGACTCCAGTTATATCCCTCGTTGTAAAAAAGATGTCTGATGAGTAAATTTACCCATAGCCTTTCTCTTATCGAGCAAGTGGGTATAATTCAGTATTCTGTCTCTTGTGCTTTCCAGGTATTGGCATAGGCTTGGGAACTATAATGTTTGTCCTGGGCGGATATTGGCTTCTAATTTTAGCAAGAAGAAGAAAGGAGGTTTTGCAAAGAGCTAAAAACTTTAAGCATAATGGTGGGTTGTTATTGCAACAACAAATGTCATCTAAGGAAGGGATGATAGAAAAAACGAGAATTTTCACTGCTAATGAGCTAGACAAAGCTACTGATCATTACAACGAAAATAGAGTGCTCGGTCAGGGAGGCCAAGGTACAGTTTACAAAGGCATGTTGAGTGATGGAAATATCGTTGCTGTAAAGAAATCCAAAATTGGAAGTCACAACCAGTTGGATCAATTTATCAATGAGGTGGTTATACTATCACAAATCAACCATAGGAATATAGTCAAGCTGTTAGGATGCTGTTTGGAGACAGAGGTTCCTCTACTAGTGTATGAATTTGTTCCTAATGGAACTCTTGCAAAATTTATCCATGACACCAGTGAGGACTTCCCCATTACATGGGAAATGCGTTTGCAGATAGCTATAGATGTAGCCGGAGCACTTGCTTACTTGCACTCTGCGTCCTCAACTCCTATCTTTCATAGAGACATCAAAACCTCCAACATACTTCTTGATGCCAAATACAGGGCAAAATTATCGGACTTTGGCACATCAAGATCAGTTGCTGTTGACCAAACTCATTTAACCACTCGTGTTCAAGGCACATTTGGTTATCTAGATCCTGAATATTTTCGGTCACATCAATTCACTGAAAAGAGCGATGTGTATGGCTTTGGAGTAGTTCTCTTAGAGCTTTTGACAGGGCTGAGAGCCGTTCTTCCTAGTCAAGCCTATGATGGAAAAAGTCTGGCATCATGGTTTCTATCAGCTATGGAAAACTCTGACTTGTATGATATTTTGGCTTCACGAGTTGCAAAGGAGGGTAGAAAAGAAACTATCCTTGAGGTTGCCAACCTTGCAAAGAGGTGCCTGGACATGAATGGGAAGCAGAGGCCAACAATGAGAGAGGTCGCGGTAGAGTTGGAGGTGATCAGTCAACTTCATGTCCCTGTTTCAGTTGAGAAGAGCAAAGCAGAAGTCATTGAGAAGACATTAACACATATCAAAGGGAGTCCTAGAGATAGTCTTTTGCCTCCATACACGTCTTCCACAGAAGACGATTACTCTTATCCCTCAAACTGGTCAACCACTTCTCAAGTTCAAGATTATTCTACGGAGAGATTTTACTGATGCCCTCTGCTTTGTTCTAAACTCTAATATTGGCACCTAGAGTATTAGAGTCATGTTGAGTGTAGTTCACCTTCTTAGATGACAAGTTTGGTTTTTGCTTGTGCCAAGTGCCAACCATAGTGATTTGAGATATGTATATAATAAATCAAAAGTATGTTTTTGGACTAATTTTTATCGCAATTTGCAATATAGCTTTCTTACAGTGGTGCATTGTCAAAGTTAATCCGAGCCCACATCCCTTAAAAAACAAGACAAACTGAAAAACTAATAGCTTTCAATTTGACCCGCCCGAAATGCCCAACAAATATCATCTGGTTTTTTTATTTTATTTTTGAGGGAAGAAATCTCTTGCAACTGGGGCTTACTGAGTTATATCAGTCCTTGGTTCAGTTGGTATAGTGTGTAACTTCTGCAGACAAATTAATCTAGTTGTAAGGCAGCAGACTTTAATTAACTGTTACCTCCAGGAATGAGACTTTCTGAACCTCACTACTGGTGAACATACAGCCAACTAAACCGTCAATTTATATCACTATGTGTCTGGTTCTTCTAGACTGAAACAGCAGAAGGAACTATGTGACTCTTGATAGACAGCTATTGGACAAAAAGAATACCAAAATGGTAGTTGTTCTTTTAGATGGTCAGTACTTGTAATCTAGAAAGGACACAGCACAAGTATCTAGCATAAAGGGTTAAGGGTAAACATATATTCCTTTCAGATTAGTATCCATTGTCTAAGGTCTCTAGTACTACAAATTCGAGAAATGAAACATGAAAGCGTGTTGTTTACTAGCTGATTAACTGCAGATTGCAGAAGAAAGGAGACGCAGACTATGCACCATAAACTAATCAAATATTTAGTCTGATTGATGTGGTGATCAAATCAGTGATCAGTATCTAACCCCTATGTGCGAAACTGTCTCATAATGTGAATTATAGGAAGATATTGTTCTGATAGGAAAGCTATGAATGCCGAAGAGCAAAACTGAGTAGTGATGTGGGTAGTCAAAAGTGTAGAATTTATTCTATACCGTTGGCCAATAAGGGAAGTGCCGAAAAATGGACTCTGCATCCAGAAGGTTAAGGAAATGCTTATCAAAAGATGCATTACTAGGATTAAGAATTTTTAATATAGGCATGAATCATTGTATTCTGGTAATCAGGTTCGGTTGTTGCTTTTACTTTGATAATACCATTAGGATATGATTAACGTGCATATTAACTTGATAAAAGTCCCTGACAACAAATGACTTTCCTTAGTGCGCTTAGGACACTGATGTACAAAATATTGTTTTCAAATTAGTCTACTGTTTGTCCCACTCATAAGTCATACCATTTCATGTGTGTACACTTATAGATGCTAAGTTGTATCAGTTCAAAGGAACCCCTATAATTATAGTTAAAGGAGTGATATATGCCGTGGGAAGCATCTAACAGAGAGTCACAGCAAAGATATGATTCTTGTGAGTATGACTTCCCTGGCCTCCGTCCCTCTGACATGGCTTCTATTAGCTTCTCCATGTCTAGTGTGGGCCTTAGTCCGAGAACCAGTCACCATGCTCACTGCTACCAACACCGCGAAGCCTGGATGCCAACACAAGTGTGGGAACTTGACAATCCCATACCCTTATGGCATTGGGAAAAGATGCTCTTTGGGAGAGTCCTATATCCTAACATGTAACACTGAAAACAATTCCTACATAACTAGAATGCTTTATTCCAAAACACCGATTCTAGACATATCAGAGACCCAATTAACGACTGCAGCTCCCCGCCCTATGGCTGCCTCTTGCAACTCAACAGAAATGGGAAATGATTGGAGAGGGCTTGACTTGACAGGAACACCTTTTGCATTGTCATCCACTGGCAACAAGTTTGTGGTCACTGGTTGCCATCATTATGGGATGATCGAGGCAGAAACCAGGGTCGGAAGGGAAGTCTTCAGTTGCGTTTCCTTGTGTACTAAAGCAAACGATCTACTTATTGGTACATGCTCTGGCATTGGCTGCTGCCAAGCTCCCATTCCAAAAGGCTTACAGAACTTCAATGTCAGCTTGGAGAAGATATATTATAACACAAGCATCTCATCCGGGAATTGCAGCTATGCTTTCATTCTCAAACAATCAAGCTTCAACTTTCGTGGGGCTATAGATCTTCAGGACCCTGATTTCAGTTTAAGGATGAAACATGTGCCAGTTGTGATAGACTGGTTTATTCCCAACGAGGTCTGCAGGGATGCTAAGCAAAACTCAGTGACATATGCATGTCAACAGTACACAAGTTGTATTGATCTTGATCAGTTACTGAATGTCAATGGATATCGCTGTAAATGTCTTCATGGATATGAGGGTAATCCTTATCTGAGTCCTGGTTGTACAGGTTAGTGTGTTCGAGCCGCTCCTGATTCCGTCCCTTTCCATCCACCTTTTTTTTTCTTTCTCTGACATCATTATTTGTGCGTTTTCCACAGATATCAACGAGTGTACAGGACCAAGTAATCCTTGTTCTCACATCTGCGTTAACACTCCAGGGAGCTACTATTGTTATTGCCCAACTGGTTATCATGGTGATGGCAGGAAAGATGGAACAGGTTGCCTTGCCAGGAGCGTAAAATTATTTTTCATTGTCGGTAAGTGATCATCCATTAGCCACAATTGATCAGGGCTTTTCATATTTTCTTAATCTGCCGGTCTTAAGATAGTAACTTGGTTATTGTTGAAGCGCTATTTTGTTCAGCAGATCTCTCATTGTAGTCATTAGAACTAGAAGGAAAAAACAAGGAAAAAGTGCTGATCAAAACCAAAATTCTCCCTTTCATTTCGAATTTCCAATCCAACAAATTCTTGAAGTGATGTATCAATGGCCACTAAAATCAATGTTCAGAGGCCACTGAAACTGATATTTCTGTTGTGCATGATTGCAGGATTTGGCGTTGGCTTAGGGTGTATACTTTTCCTCTTGGGAGGGTTTTGGCTTTTCGTTTTAGCTAGAAGAAGAAAGGAGATCATGCAAAGAGCTACAAACTTTAAGCGCAACGGTGGTTTGTTATTGCAGCAACAGATGTCTTCCGAGGAAGGTATGATAGAGAAAACAAGAATTTTCACATCTGACGAGCTACAGAAAGCCACAGATAACTTCAATGAAGACAGAGTGCTTGGTCAGGGAGGCCAAGGGACGGTTTACAAAGGTATGTTGAGTGACGGAATCATTGTTGCCATAAAGAAATCCAAGATAACAAGTCCAAATCAGTTGGGTCAGTTTATCAATGAGGTAGTTCTTCTAACACAAATCAACCACAGAAACATAGTCAAGCTATTGGGATGTTGTTTGGAGACAGAAGTTCCTCTACTAGTTTACGAATTTGTTCCAAATGGAACTCTTTGCAAGTATATCCATAATTCAGGTGAAGATTTCCCAATTACATGGGAAATGCGCTTACAAATTGCTATAGATGTGGCTGGAGCGTGCACATACTTGCACTCAGCATTGTCTAAGCCTATCTTTCACAGAGACATTAAATCTTCCAATATACTTCTTGATGCAAAATACAGAGCAAAACTGTCTGATTTTGGGACATCAAGATCTGTTGATATTGATCAGACTCATATAACCACTTGTGTCCAAGGTACATTTGGTTATCTAGATCCTGAATACTTCCAGACACACCAGTTTACAGAAAAGAGTGATGTCTATAGCTTTGGAGTAGTTCTTCTGGAACTTTTAACAGGAGAAAAGGCGATTCTTCCCAGTGAGTCTTTTTCAGGAAAAAGTCTCGTGTCGTGGTTTCTGTCAACTATGGAGCGTTCTGACTTGTATAATCTTTTGGCAACTAGAGTTGCAAATGAGGGTAGAAAGGAAACTGTTATTGCGGTCGCCCATCTTGCTAAAAGGTGTTTAAACATGGATGGGAGACAAAGGCCAACAATGAGAGAAGCTGCGTTAGAGTTGGAGGTGATCAGTCAAAGTCATCATGTGCCTGAATCAACTCAAGAAAATCTGCCTGAGACCAAGATCATCGACGAGACATCCACAGAGATCACGGTGAGTAAAGCTGACATTCCATGCACATTTTACACAGAGGAAGACTATTCTTTACCCTAGAACTGATACTGCTTCTGGAATTTAACACTGTATTATGAGAAGAGTGCATGATATTTGCTTGACTGGAAGTAAAATTTCCTAGGCAAGTGGTAAAGTTTGGTAGCTTCAGTTGTTATACCAGATTTTTCTGGATTAGATAAGAATAACAATTGAGAACTATAGGATCTTGTATATCTGCAAAAATAAGACAACTTGTATAAAAAGCTTTTATCAAATATATGATGGAATACTTAGTTCTACAGCTGGCTTGCTGGCTCTAAGCACATTGACTCTGCAGTTGGCATGAATCTGGTATCAAGAGAATACTGCAATCATTTACTGTAACGATCTTGTATCAACCAGAGCTCACTAACAACATCGATTTTGTATCTGCAGCCCGTTGAATCTGATCATTACTTGCTTCAGTTGCTTGTTCCAACACCTCTATGTCAATCATCTTCATCATGCATTTTTGTTCCACGGCTGAAACAAACACATCAACCAAGTTTATTCCCCCTTTGGCCATCATAAAAGGCTGCCTTCTGGTTAATAGTTCCAATAACAAAACCCCAAAACTATAAACATCACACTTATCTGTCACCTCCCGAGTTTCAACATACTCAGGATCAATATATCCCGGAGTTCCTTGAACAGGCCATCTCTGCAAGTTCTCTCCAGGAGTAATAGCCACTGAATAGCCAAAATTTGCTAACTTTCCACGGAATGAATGGCACAGAAGTATATTGGAAGATTGCAAATCCCTGTGCACCACTGGCTTTGACAGCGCGTTATGCATATAAGACAATGCATATGCTACATCAGTCGCAACCCTCAGACGATCAGTCAATTTCATATACTTGCTACTTGTATGTAAGTTTTGAAACAGGATTCCATTTGGCAAGAACTCATATACTATTAGCGGTATGTAAGTCTCGAGGCAACAACCATAGATCTTTACCATATTATCATGATTCATGACCATTCCTGTTGCGGCTTCTGTAAAGAAGAAATCCATCAGGTTCAGATCCAGCTGTATATCTTTAGGGGCTTTGACAGCCACAATACGATCATCCAGGATTCCCTTATAGACAAAGGTTTGCACACTACAAATAATTCGATCAGAATCATAGTAGTTTGTAGCCTTCTCAATGTCCTCTTTTGAGAAGATCTTGAGCTGTCCTGATCCTAGAGCAATTTGCTTTTCTAGCAAAACGCCTCCATTTTCAATGAAATACTCCTCCCTGGAATCAAATTTCAGCACTCTCTTGTTCTTGCTCTTGCCCTTACTCTTATGCTTTGTCACACTTTGACCCATCTTTAAAGGAGAGGGGGGAGAAGTGATCCTGGTTGTGGCCTAACTGAGAAATATGCAATGATGGTCATGAGAAGGTAGGTAGGTCATCAAGTAAACACTAAAAACGTGCTTAATTAATTGTGCTATATGAAGAAAGCTACCATATGTAATGCTGGAAGGTCAAATCATCCACCAATCAGAGTAACATATTAGTCAGTACATTGTTTCAGCTAGTCATCCAAGATTTAAGGGTAACTCCAGGACGATACACAGGTTTTTGCTCAACTGATAGTCAAACGGCGTGTTTTTATGGAGATCATAGTATATTAGAAGATCAACTACTCCCATGTGCAACGGTAGAATGGTCAAGGTTTTCGCATATTTCATTGTCCACCAAGTCTTGTCAGGAGAGCATCCGAAGAAAAACAAGTAAACAACCACTTACCTGATAGAGCAGTTGTAGTCTTCAACCGCTAAAACACAAATAAAGGTAATCAGAAGCATCCTATGAACAACTAGAGGCTGAAGTCATCTCAATGTGTCGAACATCAGTGAGTATACTTGGTGCGCGCCTTGGGGGTAGCGCTAACAAATACGCTTATCCAAATCATTTCCCTTTAGTACAAAGGAAATCCTAACGAGTCTAACATGAAATGATCGAAAGAATCTCTTTCATATGTATTTTCTTTGGTTCTTAAATGATACCCATGACTTCTTGATTCATGAACAAAAGTGTTAATTTGAAGGTTCAAGTGGTAGTATTTGGTTATTAGACGGTCTCATTGTAGAATTTGCTAAAGCCAAATAGCAAGGGCGCAGAGAAAAACATAGCACAGACCAGTTGCAGCACAGCCTGAAGACATTATACATTTACACATGACACAAGTGCCTTGCAGCAGATATGAAGTCCTTTCTCTTTAAATTTATAAAATATTTCCTATATTTCAAAATGATTGACCAGGAGAACTCTGTCTACGTAGGATGCTGACAATACTTAAATCATTTCTCGTGTATGACAAATGGTTATCTCATCTATTTTCAATCAGAGAACTAAATGTGAACAAATTAGATCACACATACATCTTATGTACTAAGAAGAATGATGGAATGCCTGATAAAAGCAGGAAGGGAAGCTTTAAGTTGTTGGATAATTTCCAAAATGGTTAGTTATTAGTT
>CAAKMY010050033.1:0-11203 GCA_901111285.1 Corrigiola litoralis | reverse complement strand
TAATAATAATAAAGCATAGTGATTTATCATATGATTGTATAAAAGCTGAAAAGATAAATAAAAGAGAGTGATAGCTTACCAAAAGAGAGCGGCGGAAATGGAGGGAGACCGGAAGAGTATGGACAATGGAACTCCTTCCAAAGTGATTCTACTTTACTTTAAGGATTTAATAGATTCAGTTCACTTCAGTTCAGTTCAGTTCGATTATAATAAGTTCACTTTGATGGTTCAATTGATCAAATAGTTCATTTGAATTCACTAGTTCAATCCAGTTTTGTGAATTCCTTGATTAAATTATTTCATTGTAGTTCACGGATTTATTTCAATATTCTCTTCGTTTCGATAGTTATGTTAAGTTTTACTAGTTCAGTTCAGTTCAATAGTTTAGTTTAGATCAGTTTAATTTAGCTCACTAGTTCAGTTTGCTAGTTTTTGGTTCACTTGTTCGATTTAATTTACTAGTTCAATTTAGTGTGCTAGCTCCTTTTAGTTATGTTCACTTGTTTAGTTAAGTTCACTAGTTCATCTTAACTCAATAGTTCAGTTAAGTTCAATTCAATAGTTCAACCAAATTCACTAGTTCCATTTAGTTTAGTATTTCGAGTCACATCAACTCACTTCAATAGTTTGATTTGATTTACTAGTTTGGTTAAGCTTAATAGTTTAATTCAACTTAGAAATTCAATTCAATTTATTAGTTTAGTTTAGTTTAATTACCTTGTTCAGTTGAAGTATCACAATTCAGCTTAGCTTATTAGTTCTGTTTACTAGTTTAGTTCAGTAGTTCGGTTTATTTCACTAGTTCAATTCAATTGACTATTCGTCTTAGTTTACTAGTTCAGTCCACTTAAGTTAACTAGTTTAATTATATACATTGTTTCAGTTCAACTCAATAGTTTAGTTTAGCCCACTAGTTCAACTCAACTGATCAATAGTTTTTTCACACGTTCTACTCAATAACGTAGTTCAACTCACTTATTCAGTTTAGCTCAATTTTGCTAATTTTTGTTCAATTAACTAGATCAATTCAACCCGCAAATTAAGTCAATTGATTAGTCAAGCTCAACTCACTGGTTGCGTTCAATTTAGACCTTTAGCTCGTTTTCGTTCACTATTTGCGTGAGCTATTTAGTTCAATTTAAGCCACTAGGTTGTACAGTCTGGGTCAGTTTAGTACATGTCACTTTGTCAACAGGTTAGCTTACTAGTTCATTTCGGTTCAGATCACCAACTCTGTTCAGTTCACTTGTATGGTTCAGTTCTACCTTGAGTTGCTTTCTTTTGTACCCGAGATTACGTATTTGTTGGCAAGAATGTCCTTTATGGAAAGCATTTGTTAAGCTTGCAAGGAAACTTTTTGTGGGTTTATGGCAGTTGTGTATAGACAATGGACGTCTTTCTGTCTAACGGACTGGAAGCATATTGTCCTCGACTATTTTGAGGCTGCCTGGGCCGCAGATGGCAAGAGGCTTTAAGCCTTGATGTTCATACACTTAAATCCGGCCAATTCACTCAATTGGCATGTCTATCAGGATATCTGTCTATAAGGCTGATGGTTATCTTCATTCAACTCCAAAGATTACATTTAAGACTAGGCGACTACTATTGCTCGTAGATTTCTTTCATTGGCGATGGCCACGAGTTCTTAGCTGCGGCAATGACTGCTTGGCTGGTGCCCAGGCAAAACCCAAATCCAGACATTTCAAAACATATCCGGACAGCATCAACTAGAGTTGAGGAGAGCTTGCAATCGTTCTCACTAGTGTATTACAGATATGTGACCGGTATCAGCTAGAGATAAAGCCCCCTAGCTTGCATCGTTCTCACTAATGTATTAGAGATATGTAAGCGGTATCAGCAAGAGATATTGAAAGCCCCTGGTTTCATGAGAAATGTGAGGGGGCATCAGCCAGAGGTGCTGAGGTCCCCTAGCTTGCTATCGATGTCTGTGACGTCTGTCAGCATCTCCCCGTGAGGAGGAAAAGGAGCAAATAAGGAAGCCAAATGCAGATGAATGAAAACAGACAACTGTCGGTTATTAATGTTGTTCCTCAGAGTTCTCCACAGAAGAAACTTAACAAGGGACTACAAACTGGCCAGATAAATAGGTTCACCACTTGCTACTGGCAGTGATTTGTTAAGCACCAACGAATCTCAATGACGATTAAGGCAGTAACTAGCTCACCGGTGTGAGATAATGAAAGGACCAAAAAGTTAACTCTGTTACACCAATGATACAGACAGCACTTAGAAGACCACGAGACATGAACAGAGAAATAATCGGAGCAGAGACTAAGCTCTTTTACAGCAAGCGATACAGATACAGCACCTGCCGGACCGTGATATAGAATTTCATTGATATATGACTTCTTTTGGCTAATATACAACACAGTTACTGATGTTTATGACTTTATGGTCTGCTGTTGGCTCCAATCTATACATTTTAGGCAGCTTCTTCATTCTCGGCATCCCAGCATGTTAGTGTTTTCTATCCCTCAGGCAAGAGATGTCCACTATGAACAAAAATGACAAGGAACAATGAAAACATCTCGTGGTCGACCTGCACAGCCACTCAAATAGTAACTTATTACACTCGGTAAGAGCGGAAGATTTACACATTTGTTCCGCTACTAGCTAATAGAACGAAAGCTCTTACACCATTCCAAAGAACAAATATAGAAAAGTTCATTTGTGTATCGCCTAAGAACAACTAAATAGTGCTTATTGTCCTCCAGAGATCGATCAATATAACTACTGTATTGTACTCCTATCAAATAACTACTGTGTCAACTCTTCCTATGCCTTGTCATCTAGACGCTGCAGCTGTTAGTCCTTCTCATAGCCTTTAGTGTCTCTTGCGCTCTTTGTGCTCTGGTCACCGCTACCTGTTTCTGCTCCTCAAGATACTGTACATTAAGAAAACAACAGAAGAATGGGAACATTGAAGAAAATTTTGGTTCCCATATTCTTAATTTTCGGTTTCTTTTGAGGTTTTTTTTGTTGGTTTTTGAGAGAGGAAGGGGGGGGGGGGTGTTTGAGTGAATCTCCTACGCATTCATCTCGATCAGATCACATATATAAATAGAGAACAACTTCCACGAGAAACAGATAGGTGACGCTTCCAGCGCCATTGAGCAGTAGGCGTCTATGACCTCTTAGGCTGATGGCTTAGTTTAAATGTAAAAGATATCCAAACATCTACTGTAATATGGAGTAGCTCATAATGTAACAAAATCTTAAGAAGGTACAGGGAAAGAATTACCTGCTGCTTCCTTTGTCTCTCAAGCTCTGCCTGTTATAGTCACAATAATGAAACAAATATTTCAGTGAGGTAATTCGTAAGACGAGAAATACTAACATGAACTCAGACAAAAAAAACAAAAAAACAAAGTCATACCAGGGCCTGCTTTAACTGCGTATTCTCCTCTCTTAATTGGTTTAGTTCTGCTTCCAACTCTACTGTATATGCCTGTTGGAGATAACCAATTCAGTCTGCCACGAAAGTGCCATGCAAACTCTTCCCCTTAAGAAAAGAAAAAATACTTTGAAAAGAAAAGGTTTGCAGGCACGAAAGTGTGCATTGATATTAAATTTCCTGGACCTTTGCTACTTTGCACTGACCCTCTCTATCGAAATTTGAGAACGGTTGACCAAACTTGTGTTGAGCTTGGAGGTAAACAACTGCTTAATAGTTAAGTAGCCACATAACAGTATAATAGCCAGGACTGAAGATGAATAATGATGGTGAACAGCTATAAACAACGCCAAAAATAAAATCATCTAATCATTTTACTGGTACTTCGAAAGAACATACCTGCTTCCTTGCTCTAGACCTAGCAGCTGATTCTCTATTCTTTATCATCCTTCGCTGTCTCCTCTCTACGACCTTCTCCACAGGACCGTCGATTATCCTCTTCCTTCCCCGCAATGCAGCCATATCGAGCCCATACTGTCCAGCTGGATTGTCCACCTGGCCCGGCCCACAAATCCCGTCTGGGGACACTGGACTTACTGGCGCCATCCCAGCCCCAAAACCGCCAGTTGGTGCCCCACCATTATTCACCCTGCTACCGTAACATGCCATTGAGGACGCCACCGCTGGGGCTGGATACCCATTATTTCTCTTCCCATTCCGCATATAAGCAGAAGTCTCTCCCCCACTTGCTGGCAAAGCCGGGTACGCGGGTACAGCCCCACCTGTTGCCATGCCCATCATGGGCCGGGCGATGAAAGACGGTGACATGGGGGAATGCGAATTAGTGAACCCATATTGCTGGTGGTGCTGGTGCTGGTGCTGAGCTTGAGGTGGAGTACCTTGAAGAACTACATTCAGCGGTGTTGGCGCCGCCTGCCCGGGATCACACTGTTCGCGAACTACCCCTGCCTTGACGAGGAAGTCCTCTAGAGTCATCTCCCCAAATGTAGCTTGGCGCTGGGCAGATTTGGAATTCGAAGTAGGCACCTGCTGCTGATTCTGAGTCTCATGATGCTCATCTTGCTGTTGAGTCTTCTGAATCTCAGTCCAAACCTCATCTACTGTCTTCCTGCAGAGCGGCGCAGGAAGAGTAAGAGACCCTTGCCTTGGCAAGCTTGGCTGCTTAGCTATCATGCCCCTACCAGTATTAGTAACTGCTGCATTAACAGACGGCAACTGCCCGGGGTTATTGCTGTTGGGATGATCATGATGGTGCTGTCCATGATGAGCTTGATTCTCCTCAGCAGTCCAAATGCTGTTTAGAAACTCGTCCATGTTCATCGACCCGAAACTCTTGCCATTCTCGCAGAGCGTATGCTGGAATTCATCTAAGGTGAGAGAGTAGATTGATGATTGGCGTCCCAAGTTTGGAAACGTGTAGTTGTTATGGTTGTTGCTATGGTTGTTGTCGCTTTCACCATTGTGATGGTTCTGGTCTGTTTGGTTGTCTCTGAGGTTCTGATGATCTGTTGCTTGTGTGATCCCTGATGAGTTCACTTCTGCTTGAGCCATCATTTCTGCTTCTGCCAATACCATGTGTCTACTCTTTAATGTGCTAAAACTCCCTTCTCCGAGTATTTGTAATTGTTAGTTTTGCTGAATGATTTTGCTGCTTGGAGCAGATTTTTGACTCCTGCTGATGAAAGCAATGCAATGTTAGGCGCACAAACAACCAAAGTTGTAGATAGAAAGTGCAGAGAGACAGAGGGAGGAAATAGAAATGAGCAATAAACAAGATCAATGATATGGCGCCATCGAGTGATACCCAGTTTAGGTGACACCCTCTCCGAAAGGAGCCTAGGGGGTTTATAATAATCGAAGGGAAAGTGTAGCCCAACTTGGGTACTACCTGTTGGCGTCATCTCATGACTTTTTGTTCCTTTTTCACATGCCAAAATAAAACAAACTACTAAAGATTCTAGCATTTAGAGTTCAAAGATTCTGTTATTAAGAATAGCTCATGATAGTTCACACAGTCACAGAAAACACTTGCCACTAATCCACTATCAAGATCCAGTACTAGCCGATTGCAAGATGTTACTACCTACATATAATGCAAACTATAGAAAAAGGCAGGACGTTAAAGGAAGGAGTAGAGTCACGTTACCTACCGTGACAGCAACTGGATGCAAAATTATTTGATAACCTCTCCACAAGGCCAATCAGAGTAGTAGTAAATGACAACCTTGTTACCTCCCTTACACTCTCTGCACCTACTATCCTTTTACTTTCCCACCACAATTCCTATCTTATCTGGAATAAATCAATTATATTAGTCCCTCTCATAAAATGGTATAGTCAAAAGCCATGCTGCCAAAGTACCAAACCATCTAACAAATGGAATCAAAGGAGTCAATCATAACGATCATAGTAGAAGTATTCTGTTATAGTGATACTACTTATTTGTACCAAAGAAAAATAGTGATACTACTTAATGAATAATAGACAAAATATTTTGGAAGCGTGATCTTTGTCTAATTATATTGTTACGTAGACTTAATAGTCCGTCGGTCTAACACAATACTTAAGTTTATTAAACTCTGTATGACGGCACAAAGACTTATGTGAACAGGATATCAACCAAATGGTAGGCCAAATCCCGACAACTTTACCAACTAAATTAAGCATTAGGGACATTGCTATACATTCCAAGAGTTCTAGAAATTTCCAATATTTCTAAAGTTTTCATTTTCTTTACCAAATCCAAATGAGTTCTTAATAATTCCCAAGAATTACCAAAGCTTCTAAATCCATCTTCCTCTTTCTCCGAGTAGGGGTTCAAGTTTTTTTTTCCAATTGTAAAGTACATACCCCTCATAAGGGAATGAGAGATCTTACTCACGCAATAAGATCACTTGCCCTAGATTGGTGTCTCATCTCATATCCCATGTCTTCTTGTCACGCTACGTCACCCTTTTAATAAACATACACCATTTGATTTTGTCATTCATCAAAATTGATGTAAGAATTTAAAATCCGTGATTTTTCTACTATCACCTAAAACAAAGCTGTAAGAGTGTATTATTATTATTAGCATACAATGGTGAATTGGTGATATCAAGGCCATTTAGACTCCACCTCTACAGCTCTACTATTCCGTAGGTTAAATAATAATTCCATTTTAGGGAAGGAAAGCGCCAAAAGTGGCAAGATTCCAGGAATTTTATTGGACCACCTAACGTCACTGATTCCAAAAACGGGTATAATTAGTGCGTAAGCCAGAAGAAAAGGAAACTAAGGCTAACTGTTTTCCATAACTCCAAAGCTTATCCGAAGGAGGGCCCTAAAGGTCAGACACCAAACCACCTTCTATGACTTTAGGGGTTAGGACCAAACATATTGTCAAATAATTAAATGAACAAAAGCATATGCAAGACCTTTGTAACAAGGTAAACAACCGTATACCGTACTTAACTTCATCCAATAAGAAATGGACCATTTCCCTAATTTGGAAATAATGCCAAAGTACCCCATCTAATTAAGGTATAGCATTGTCTACTACACTAGTGACTAACTTACTACTGATCAGTCTACTCCAGCTCCAGAGTACTATGTAAGTGGTTAGAAGTATCGCCTTCTAACTGAACTCATTAGAAATCGAGACATACTCCGTATTTCAGCGGTTAGAAGTATCGCCTTCTAAGTTCTAATTAACTAGAAGGTTCGAGTTTAGATTATAATCTACGACTTTGTACGCTCCTTCCCAAACCAAAAGATCCTAGAATCTTATAAACTGGTTGGCACATATGAATTGCGCACTCGAATGTACAAGCTATAGCACAACTCATAGCTCAAAATGCTCAAATGTTTGACAAACCTAGCTAAGCTAAGCATGCACACAACATTATCATGAATCATGACATGAAATAAAGCTTAATAACCTCAACCTGATTGATGGGCCAATAACATAAACTGAATATATCAATCCTTGCCAAGGCTTCAATCCATGCTAAGAATTCCTCCAACAAAGGGCAATATATGTTGTGAGAGAAGTGCAAAGAAAGAGTGGAGTAAGCTAAGGTACAAAAATGAGGGAGGGAAAGAAAACTAGGGGCCCTTAAAATCTGGGATAACAAATAGAGGGGCCCAATTATTTTTGGGCCGTCAAAGACTAACAGTAGGTAATAAAATGTAGTGGGACCATACACAACTTCAGTACCATGAATAGTGAAGTCTGATAAAGGGGAAAGAGTGATTAAATCGCACTAGAACCCAAAATAAAAGAGAAAATAAAAGAAAACCAAGAGATTGTTAAGGAGAGGAAGACACGTGTGCAATAGGTGGCTTCAATATGGATCCCTGCGTCGGCACGTGTCCTTTCCTGCATTGTCGCCTGAGGTAGTACGTAGGGATCTGACTTAAATTCCATTTAGTTTTTGTTATTTAAGCAGAAATGAAATTTTATTGATAAAGTCACGTAACAAAGATGTCCTAACTCTGACTTCGTCCGTAATCACATATTTGCACCAAGTACTCGCAAATTAAACTTTTAGAAATATATGTATAGTTGCACTTTTCATACTGTATTTGATTGTGAAGTTTTGCATCATTAAAGGTAATATGGAGTAGTGAACTGTGAACATAACAATTCATGAAAAAATGACGATAATGAAAAACGATGCAAAATGATTTAAGCACCCTTAAATAATATATATTGGTGTAAATAAGTTGAGATAGAAGGAATATGGAGTAGAAAATGGTGTTATACACTTGTACCCTGGACGTATATATTTAAGAGTTGTGGTAAAAACAGCACGAGCTTATCTATAAGTTACGGAGTATAAGTGTATGGACAATACAACGAATTCGTCTTCGTGTTACTGTGTTAGAACTTAGGAAGTTAAGGCATCAATCAGTGTCCAGCTTCGGAGTACGTTGAGGGTTAGTAAACTACAATGGTTGCTTATGCTTCTGTCAAAATTTTCAGTGTTATAGAACTCACATTCGCGTGCCCAATCTACATTTCGTGTAACCTCTCTACGTTTTCGATTTCATCTTTTCAAACCTTGATATCAATGACAGGATACAAAATGAGAAATGAGTGTAATTGAGACTAATTCGTCGCAAAACCATATATAGAACAAGTTCAAAAATCCTAATCAAAAGTCTCAATTCCAAATCCGTGAGGATACCCTTCTCCGAATTTATAGTCTAAGTATTTGAACGACAACATATACATTTTTTTTGTTTGGACAAAGGATAACCGAGATACTTAGCTCGCAAATATCATTGGTCTTAAAAAAGTAGCCAATTCACTTGTTAAGAACGAAAATTCATGAGTATATGATTGGTTTAATAAGTGAATAATTAGGCAATGAGTGCTGCAATAGCTAATCACCAGGCACTAATTAGCTTTGGCAAATTCCTAATTGTGTAGAATCATCAAAACTTTCATCATGAACTGATGCTCTGCTCTTTGCTCAAAGCAACAGAATATGCTTGACATATAAGCATGCACACTTGCACTTGCACTTGCACTTGCACACTGCACCATTTGAGACTCCACCTAACAAGCCAAAAGCCCTGTACCTTTCAAAATCTTCTGATCCACGGTTTGTTTTTCTGGTCTGGCCCAAAACCATTACTATTCACTTCATTGAAAAGCAAACGCAGTTTCGTTTCTTTTGCCACTTTTCACCTTTAGTCACGACTCTGTCAAAAAGAAAAACAAAGTCACTACTCACTACCCATTACACTAGCGTTATAGGAGTACAAGTTAATCCAAAACCATTATTGTTTTGAAAGAAGTTAAGAGAATCATACCTGAAACTAATTCAACTCTAGCTGTGAATCAGATGATCACATTGTTAGTACAAATAGCAAGGAAGGGGGTATATTCTATAAACAAAATTTTCAATGAAATTTAGGCAAAAATATAAATGTGAAGCAT
The DNA here is from genome assembly GCA_901111285.1 of Corrigiola litoralis. Classification (NCBI taxonomy): domain Eukaryota; kingdom Viridiplantae; phylum Streptophyta; class Magnoliopsida; order Caryophyllales; family Caryophyllaceae; genus Corrigiola; species Corrigiola litoralis. The sequence goes on along the minus strand of CAAKMY010050033.1, from coordinate 1,838 downwards.
TAAAATTACAACATTAGAATATCCACCAATTATCCTACTAGGTTCAACATTTTCAATATTTTTTCGTAAAATGGAAGATGAAAGAGCTATACTGCCTACTACTACAAAATATAGTATTACTACGAATCAAGAAATCCTTCAGTGGTAAGAAGTATCGCCTCTCAATTTAATAGTTGGAAGTTCGATTTAAGGATTTGTAAAAAAGTTTCATTGCAGTAGCTTAGAGAATGCATATAAAAATAGCTTCAATGTCAAAAAAAAAAAAAAAAAAAAAAATAGCTTCTTTGCATGAGGATTCTTTCTTATCACGCCGTATTGTATCAAGGACTCGATATAAATGACTAGATATTTGATGGGGTTAAATTGTTATGGCCGATTTGATATTGTTTCGTTGATCAAATACAAATATACTCCGTACATGTGAATATATGAAGCATAGAAAATGAGCTACAATCATTATCACAATGTTCACATCACTGTGTATATGAGAATTGTCTTCAAAGGGGACAGAGCATGCCATGATTCGTGGGCTAATCATTTATGGTTTATCTAAAACTCAATGATGTTCGGTATAGGTGTTGCCTGGTGGTCTCAAGCTAAAAGGAAATAGTGGAAAAGACACCAAAATGGGCGCTAACTTAATCAAGTGCAATACTTTCTTAAGTTAGTAATACATGTACGAACATAATTAGATCTTGGCCGGCCTACATTGGCCTTTACAAGTTTCAATGATGCTACCTAAATTCCCGAAACACCTCCAGAAAGTAACATGTACTCCTGTAGTACCTTAAATTCTTTACATTTGTAAGTTGTATATGAGCATAAATTTAAATAAATGTAAAGGCGGAAGGAGTATTATAGCTTAAGAAAAGGGCAGGCTATGTAATCTTGCATCTATATAACCCGTGAAAGATCCATAAGGACTTGATCACCAAGGAGAAAACTAAACATGGCTCAAAAAAAGGATGTTCTGCTAGTCATTTTCTCCTTCTATATTTCCCTAGCAAAAGCCTCAGACCCTGACCCTGTACATGATTTCTGCATACCTAGCACCAGCTCCATCCCAATGAAACCTACCGCTTACTCCCACTCCCACATCCTCCCATGCAAGCCCCTCGCTGAGGTGATGCCCGAGGACTTTGTATTCAGTGGCATTAAGTCTCCTGGAAACTTCTCCGACATTGGTTTTGCTGGGATTGCTGTAACACCAACAAACTTTCCGGGTCTTAACACGCTCGGAATCTCGTTTGCTCGAGCTGATCTTAAGGTTGGTGGTGTCAATGTGCCACATTTTCATCCAAGAGCCACAGAGGTTGCATATGTGGTAAGTGGAAGTGTGTACTCAGGATTTGTGGACTCAACTAATAGGGTGTTTGCAAGGGTGATTGAGGCAGGGGAGGTCATGGTTTACCCTAGAGGACTAGTGCATTTTCAGATGAATGTAGGCAAGTCTTCGGCAACGATAATTGGGAGCTTCAATAGCCAAAATCCTGGGAGTGTAAGGATCCCAAATGCACTATTTGGTGCTGGAGTTAGTGATGAGCTCCTTGAGAAGGCTTTTGGCATGACCCTTCGGGAGGTTAGCACCATTAGGAGGAAAATTCTTCCTAAAAGGCTTAAGTATTAGAAGGATTTCATTCTATGTAACTAATGAGTTCTCCATTAATTAAGGGAAAAATTTAGGGATATTTCCTTATGTCACCCTGAGCTTTTGCGTTTTTCTTATGTTGCCCCTGTGTTTTGCCGACTTTTTAAAGTCACCCTGAGGTCTGTGTTTTGGATCTTTATTAGTTTATATTGGATGGAAAAAAAAAACAAATGTTAAATGAGATGATTAG
>CAAKMY010050028.1:529-10567 GCA_901111285.1 Corrigiola litoralis | reverse complement strand
GATTTGGAAAGTACGAACGGGTACCCGGAACCGGTAATGGAACCGGCGGTTCCGGTTCCGGTTCCTAAAAGTTTGGAACCGCACCAACCGGTTCCGGTTCCGGTTCCTGATTTTAGGAACCGGTCGGTTCCGGTTCCGGTTCCGAGGTTTTTGACCGGGTACCCGGTCATGCTCACCCCTAACTAAAATAAGTTGAAGACTGCTGGCATTATTTATTTACTCTTAAGGTTTCATAATTTTCATGATCCCTCAACTAAGGGTGCGGGGACGACTACACTTGCTAGTTAGTTTTATTGAACAAAAATTGTCAATTACAAACATTTGTTTGGTAGTTCATTTCGTGTTTTTGGTTGACGTCATTTGATAATGCTCATTCTAGTTTGTCGATGTAAAAGAATTTCCTATGAGACAATTTATAACATATGATATTATGAAATTATTGATACTTTGCAATTAGGAAATAAATAGTCGTTTATTTTGCGTCCAAAGCAACCCATTTCACTGTAGACGTAGTAGATTTATGATCATCAAATGGTCGCAAAATTGTGATTCAAAAGTGGCTGAAATTTTGCCAAATAGTCACAAATTTGCGACTGGTGAGTGGTTGCAATTTTGCCTAAGTAGTCGCAAAATTGCGACCGCAAAATGGTTGCAAAATTGCGACCGCGAAATGGTTGCAAGTTTGACGGAATTTACAACTATCTAAGTTGGTTGCAACTGTACAATTTTGGTCGCAACTAAGCGACTAACCTATAAGTTGGTCGCAAAATGTGGAAGTTGCGACCAATATTAGCGACCAATACGTTGCGACGATTAGCAGTCGCAAGACTCATTTTTGCGACCAATATAGAACATTTGCGACCAATTTTGACAGTCGCAAATGAGCCTATTTCTTGTAGTTTTTGGCATCAAACATGCTATAACGACTGAGGAGGTTGGAAATCAGTGGCCGATGTAGCTTACAATAAAGGGTTCACTTGACCCCACTTGGGAAAAAAAATTATGGATAAAGAGTTTATCCTGTTAAATAATCTACTTGTACAATTAGTGTCCCCAGTTAGAGAAAAAAGTGCCCCAACTGAAAATCTAAATCTTCCAATGGCGTCCAGTGACACCGTTTAACTATTTTCTAGATCTGCCATTGTCGAAAATGTGTTTGGATTGGTTAAGAAAGAGACATGTGATATTGTGTAAAACTTTCACGCTGAGGAATAGATCTTTTAGGGAGAATATTGTAAAGAGTGTAGAGACAAAAAAAAAAGGTGATGTGCGAAGGGGAAGGACCCATGATAATCATGTCATCGACATAGACAAGAAGGTAAATAACAGAGGGGTCGTGACTATAGATGAAGATCGATGGATTTGCAACTTAATTATAAAAACCAATTTGAATAACATAATATTTAAGTTCATTGTACTAAGCTCGGGGAGCTTCTTTGAGACCATAGATGGCTTTAGAGAGTTGATAAACATAAGAAGGGTGTATTTTATCTTCGGGTTGCATGAGACATGTAGACGATTTCACTAAGAGAGCCTTAAAGAAAAGCATTATTTATGTCCAATTGACTTAGAGACCAGTTAGAACTAACATCGAGAGAGAGGAGTCGTAAAGTTGTAGATTAACAACTAAACTAAATATTTCGGAGTAATCAAGACCAAGACGTTGGTGAAATTATTTTAGCCACAAGACGAGCTTTATATTGTTCGATACAACCATCAGAGTTATACTTGATATGAAAAACCCATTTAGATTCAATGATATTTTGGGAAGGACCATGAGGAACAAGGGTCCAAGTTTTGTTAAGAGCATCAAATTTGTCATGGCATGATGCCACTAAGAGTCTTTTAGGGCGAGAGTTGTTAAAGTAAGGACAAATGGCGATAAGAGTTTACTTTTTGTAAGACTGACGAAGAATTAATGAATTTGCGATTGGGAACAACAATGTTGTTGTGGTTACGAGTAACAATTGTATCACGTGGGAAGATGTTGGTGGAGGGGAAGAGGGGATGATGAACCATAGGAGGAGGAAGCATGCAAGTTACCAGTTTCACAAGGAGAGGAGGATGTAGACAAAGAAGAGGATGTGAGAGGTGTAGAAGCTGAGAAGGGGTGCACTTGTGTGGTGTTTTGGGATAAAGTCTATATAGAGGTGTATAAAATGGAGTAGGTTGGGATATGGGCAAGGATATAGAGCACCAAACATCAAGAGTGATATTTGTTGTGGACGAGTTGGTGGGCTTGAGTTTAGAGTAGGGAAAGATATGTTCAACAAATTGAACATGAGGAGACACGAAAACACGGTTCGTTTTGGGATCAAGACAGTAATGTGTACTTTGGGTAGAGGAATAGCCAATAACGATGCACAGGAGATATATAGGATCAATCTTATGCCATGAATGTGGTTGCAACCATGGATAGCACAAGCAAATAATTTTAGAAAATGGAATAAATATTGTGGTGTCGGAATAGAAAGACGATTTATGAGATATGTGGTTGTAGGGAAAGCATGTGGCAAATAAGTGACGAGCATGTTTGCATGGGTGAGAAGAGAAAGACTAGTTTCGACAATGGCGACATTCACCATAACCATTATGTTCCAGTGTGTATGTGTGTAGTGGGGGGGTGGGGTAGGGTTGAAATGAGTGATGTCGTTATCAGGAGGGGGGTTTAACATGTAGTCACCACCATTGTCAGATTAAATTTGTAACATAGGCTTGTTGAAGTATTTTTCAACCAAGGCATGGAAGCGAAGAAGGACAATTTGTGTGTCAGATTTTCGTTTGAGGGGATAAAGCCAAACATATTAAGTGAAATGACCTACGTATATTACATAGTATTTGAAATTTGTCATAAGAGAGGACGGGAGATGTCCATACATCAGTGAAAATAAGATTTAACGGGGCAAGGAAGAACATAGTAGAATGAGCAAATGGTAATTTCTAACTTTGATTGATAAAACAAGATTGACAATGAGTATCTTTAGTTTGGAGTGTGCACACTAAATTCGTAACCAAAATACCGAATCGAAAAATCAGTTAGCCAAATCAAAAAATCGGTTATTCAACCAAGTTCGAACCAAATATCTAGTTCGGCTAACTAAACCGTTGTATATTGCTTATTGGTTACAGTTTGGACTTTTTAAGAAACCAGTTAACCGGAACCAGACCGGCTTTAAGAAAATCACTATTTTATTTCTTTCTCTTTAACAACCAGCTAACCGAAATCGAACCAGTTAATCGATACAAAAGCGGTTAACCGAAATTATCTGATAGATTTGATTCGACTTTGAACCATATTGTATAAATTAAACAATACGATAAATTAAACTATATCGTAGCAATCCCAATTAAAATGAAATTCTAGAAAAAAATTTACAGATAAAAAGATAAAATCAGTTAAGGTTAGCCGATAAAATTGAACTGGCTAACTAGTTATGGTTACGGTTCGAGAAAATGCCAAACCGAAAAACCGATTAATCGGACCGTATTGCAAATACGGTTTGGTTAAGCTTTTGCAATAGGAATGGAAAATGTGAAACTAGTAACTTTAATAACGGGAGGGGAATTATGGTCTAAACGATGATGACATTCAAAAAGGGAAGACTTCACGCTAAAGAAAACATGAAGTGAGGATGGGAGCAAGTGATATGCGGTGCACCACATGGTAGTAGATTGAGGAAGAAAGAGACACATCTAAATGTATATGATTTAAATACTCGAAAGAGGAGAAACAAAAATAGAAAATAACAAGTTATTGAAGATGAATATATATATCAACAAGATCGACCTTACAAAAATCTTATTCAAATTTATAGATATAAAGATTATATAAGTAATAGAGAGGAACTTTGCAATCGAGATACACATAATTCTCTCAAGTGTAATTTGATCGAATGTATATGGAAAAAATCAAGACTGATAGTTAAATGTGGTTTTTTCTTAATAAAATGTTTCTTCTCTTTGTGCCTTTTTTTTGTATTTTCAATTTCTCAAGCAAAGTATGTAAAATTTGATATTTTAATTAAGTTCATAAATTTTTCTCAAGTGAATTGATTAGTTTTATATTGTTAAAATTTAAAGTTTTGATTGAAAATATCAAATAATTAATCATCTCACTATAATTGTAGTAATAGTAATAACAACAATTACAATAATGATGATAGTACAATAATAATAATACAACTTCTATGATAATAATAATGGTTTTTATTAATACTATAACAATATTAAAAAAAATAATAGGAAAAATTGATGATAATAATTCAACCTTTGGTCATACTTAATATAATATCACCTTTAATAATCAATACCAATAATCCAACATCTGCACTTTCCTTACAAAACTGCACCCTACTAACTTTCGGTGGAATCTCGGGGTAACTAAGGATACGTGGCATAATTTTTATAGAATCTCCATTTATTCTGACGGCAATTTCGAAAATAATAAGGAAAGTTGGGATGCCAACGTCATTTGCGCCTACGTATTAGTAGGGAGAAATCTCAAAATCCCTACACTTTCTTCCTCTCACGTCTCTTTCTTTCCATATCTCTACCTCTTGATCCTCTCCCTTTTACCTCTTCATCTTGCCCAACACCATCAACAACCACCTTTAAAATCATCTTCAACATTCCCAAACACCACCAACAGCCACCATGTGAATAACAAATTGTAATTTAGTTTTTGGGGATGGGTCAGGTTAGGGTGGATCATAGGAATAGAGTTGGGGGTGGGTTGCGGGGGTGGTTTGCGGGGGTGGGGCTGGGCTGGGTCGAAGGAGGGGTGAGTCGCATGAAATATGGTGAAGGTGGGTCGTAGGGTGATCGGTGAGGAGTTGGAATTTATGATGACATGAGAATAAACTATGAGTGACCAATAACACTTAGGCCATGATTGGTTGTTGTGTGTCGGCGTCTCACCGAAAAACGAGGGGGTGGCATCCCTTTGCAACTTGGCCAGATAATAGAGAGAGCGAGGAAGGAATTTAGTGGGTGGGGATGAGGTTAGAGGGGGGCAGAGAAGGAGATTTCGGGGGTGGGTTACAGGAGGGTAAAAAGAAGAGGGTAAGCATGTTGGAGGTTGAAATGGGCTTTATGAGGATTATGTGTTACCCATGTGAGCTTTTTCTTATGTTCACCATTTTTGCTTCATATGAGAGGTTTTGTATGGAAGGTTAGTGTTGGATGGAATGAGAAAACGGAGAGCAAAAGGGGGGGTGTATTTCGTACTTACAAATATTTAGGGCTTAATTAAGCCACATATGTTAAATTAGCCGAAATTCACCTGAAAGTTGGTCGAGTGCATTTTTGTGAGTAAAGTGCAATTGAAAGTGAAGTTATGTTTGTAAGAATGGCCAAAGGTCATATTATTGTGATTAATTTTTCCAAAAATATATTACTACAAATAAGAAGAAAAATATGATATACTATGGCATAGGACAAAGAAGATGAGGTGTTGTACAGTAAATGGTGGGATATAAAAAAAATTGTTATGCTAATATTTGGGTAGCCAACGAAGTGTAAAGATATAAAATTTAGGTGGTGAAGATTGGTGCTATGGTGCTAGGTTGGGGAAGAGAGAGAAATTGCTAACCGTTTAGTCTTGGTGTTGTAGTGTTAAAAATGACTCTCGTCTTCAGTATTTCGGCTTCTCTCCAAAATGAAGAGCCCTACTAATTGAACAAATTTTTAATTACCTCCTTCACTCTCTCTTTTACCCCTCTCAAACTAATTTCGTTTTACTCTTCCACATACAAAGCTTCTGATCTCCTTAAACTTCTAAGTTGGCTATGTTATTGTCATCCTTACGCCAATCAGTCATGAATTTATCAACCCACACCACTCATAAATCGTCGCCTGTCGGTCTCACGATACTAGAATTTGCAAACTGAAAACCTTTTTCCCTGGGTTTTCAAAACAAGGATACCACTGAATAGCTATTTATAACAATACTACCTCTGTCCCAAAATGTGTGCTGCAGGGGTGAATCACAATTTTATACATATAGTTTCCCTACAACAGATAGGGAAGCAATCACCTATATCAAGACCTAACAGCTTATTACTTGAAAAGCTTAACCTAGAGACGCAAAATCAGAATGGAAACCAGGAACTGGTCCAGAAAACTGTACGCGTTTTGCCATCTGATCTCTACTAAGATAATGAAACAAATCCCCTGCATCCCGTTACCTATTTGCAAAGCCTGAGAAAGGGGATATAATTGTCAAGGGCTCCTGCAGAATACAGCCATTTAAGACATTAGAGAGCAAACACTCAGATAGAGGAGACATGGCCGGACGCAAAAAACTAGGACAGAAAAGTTATATCAACTCCATAACTACAGAACACAATCTGACCATGATTATCATACCCGTATCAGGGAGCTAACTAGCTTCAATCCTCAATGGCACAGCCGTACGAGTTGTTGATGGACTATATTCTGCACCAGCAACAAACAAGGTTGGAATTTGAAGCGTCAAATAAAAGACCACTTGAAAAGATGATAAAAAAAAACATGCACAGTACCTTCTCTGTCTGTCCGTAGCCAATCTCGCGTGCATATCAGAGCCTGCACAGTTTCTGAACTTAGAGAACTCCGGTACTGGTCTAGGACCCTGCCTCCGGTTTTGAAAGCTAACTCTGATGTGACGGTTGACATGGGAACGCCAAGAACATCTTGCGCCATCATGGATAAGATAGGATACCTTGGGGTATGAACTTTCCACCATGTAAAGATGTTGAAATCAAAATTACGAGGGAACACCGGTTCCTCCAAATATTTATCCAAGTCTGAAATTCCACTTACACCTTGCGATGTCTCATGGAGAAACCTGTCAAAGCCTTTTAGTCGATCCCTCGACTCACTCCCAATGCCACCGGAACTGCTTCCAACACCATGATCAATGGACACTGAGGTTGACCCTATCGAGTATTCATTGAAAAGCTCTCTGATACCGTCAGACACTTCCTTGACATGATCTTCTGCATCACAATCATAGATCTGGGGGTAGTAATATTCCACCAACTTCATCTTGAATCTAGGATCCAAGATCGCTGCAATCGCCAATGACAAACTGCATTTATTCCAATAGATTTCAAACTTTGACTTCATTTTCAGAGCCATGGATCTGATAAATTCATCAGAGCTCTTACACCAATTAATCAGCTGCACATGAACATCACATAACTCAGGGAAGTATATATTTGCAGTAGGAGATCCGCTGCTTGTAATTGCGTTGGTTATTTCAACAAAGAGCTTCAAGTAGCCAGCAATGGTATTTGTCCATTCCCAATCCTCTTCAGTTAGAAGTGATGTATAGGCAGAATCATGCTCCTGCAATAAAGAGAAGGCCGCTCTGTATGCCAAGGCGGTTTCCAGCATCACGGATGTCGAGTTCCATTGCAGAGGGCAGTCAGCGAATAAGTTCTTCTGATCATCTATTCCAACTTGCTGAGCTATTTCATTAAACTTTCCTTGCATCGTTTGTGTACTTTTAATGTAACGTATACTTTCTCTAATCTTGTGTATCACCTCACGTAGTGCATCCATGGCATCTTCGACCAGTAGACTCAGAGTATGTGCTGCACAACGGACATCAAACAATCTACCATTAATTAAAAGAGGCCTATTCTGAGATAGATGGTCTTTAATTCTGGAAACAATATCATCACTGGTGAAAAGGTCTCCAAATGTCATGGAGAAAAGGCGCCGTTCAATGTCCCAATCCATTAGACATTTGATTACTACTTCTGAATGTATGTCTTCAGTATGAGCAGCATCAATCATGACGAAATTAATGATCTTTTTCTGCAACTTCCATTCTTCATCAATATAATGTGCAGTCAAACACAAGTATCTAGCATTTTCAGGTGAGTTCCACAGATCAACAGCAACGCTAATCCTGCCTCGTAGCCTGTTTATGATCCCATAGACTTTACGTTTCTCTTTTTCATAAATTGCAATACAATCGAGCTCAAGTGCACTATTTGTTGCAATGTTAAACATGGGCTGCAGATTTTTTACAAAAACTTTAAAGCCAACATGGTCGACCATGGCCAATGGATAACCATGTAATATGATCATCCGAGCAAGATCCATTCTGCTCCGGTCTTGATCGAACTTCGTGTTCCCAATAGAAATAGCTTCTTCTCTCTTAGGCTCTAACTTAATAGCTGCAACTGGAATGTGTTCATCCTTTGACTGGCCCTCCTCAAAATAACTGGTAATTGTAACTGTGTTATCCTTCTTCCTTCTCTTAGCAAGCAGCTGAGAAACATCAAAGTTAGATCTTTTCAGACACCGCATCAAATGATTTCTCAAATGTGTAGTTCCGCTATTGCTTGATCCACTTAACCTCTTATTACAATGTACACAAACGGCATAGCAAATATCAGCCTTTTTAACTCTTTCAAAGTGATTCCAGACAACTGATGTTAATCGCTTCGGTTTCTTGATTACTGTCTCACTTGTTATTTCCATCACATAGGGCTATCAGATAGATCTGCAAAATAAGCAACAGCAAAAGACACGATAAGTTCGCCTAGTTCAGAATTCAGACAGAGAGAATAATGAAGCACGACCATAAGCATTATTCACAAAGAACCCTTCCAACCCCTCACTCTCCAAATAAATAGGAACTTCCCTTCATACCTTGACTTGTCCTACAGCACCAAGTAAACCTTATCACATTTTAATTTTTAATTACCATCTTAGATTTTCTTCTGTAGTTACTTTTTGCAAAATTAGAAATCATTTCGCATCTGACCTCAACTTCTCCTTCAATTGTCTTAAACCTTCTGCAGATTCATAGAACCAAATCTTATCACAATTCAGTCCAATCGTCTGAATTCATGCACGTGTCACAGCTGCTTAAACAAACGTAGTAACTGCCTTTCACCAAACAGTGTCTAGCAAAATAATTAGCTTGCGAAGTGCCTTGCCATCATAAGGGAAACTTACTTTCTTTGTTAATTCAAATAAAATAATGCTTCTAGATGCAGTTAGAGATTGTTGACAACTTTTACCTTCAACACCATTCACATAGTCAGCTAGATAGGGACTTCGTGTTTAAATAAGAGGAATTGAAAGGAAAGGCAGGGCAACAAGGGTCGGGGATCCACATTTTGTCTAAAAAAAGAGTGGGGAAACGGAGGAATCCAATTTCCCTCCCTCTTCAATACACCAAATCCCTCCAAAAATAAAGATATCTGGAGAGGAAATGACAGCACACCTCCTCCCTTTCTCTCCGCTATCCGCCCCTCCAAGTTTGATATCAAAACACACTGTTCGAGAGACTCAAAATTTGATGCCGACTGTTCCAACATCAATTATGCAATGGAAGCTTATATGGGTGTAAACTGAGAACATAATAACAAACAATAAACTTTTCTGTCGTAAAGAAGAAATTTTTTGTCCTTGTTCTAAATCGAACGGAGACAAAGCAACACAAAGATAAATATCCAACACCTAATGTTTATCTCCATGAGTGCATACACAAGCAAAAGTAAACACCCTTATCAAAGAAGGGAGTATTGCCCTCCACTAAACAGCTATGATGTCAAAATAAGGGACTCATAAACACTTTCCAAAAAGGGAGTTCGTCTACTTTTATCATAACAATAGACGGTCTTTTCTAGAATTTGTCGAAAACAAAAGGCCAAGTTTCCTCCCTCACCAAGTACAAAACGAGGGTATAATGTCCTCACAAATTTCTAACAGCGAAAATGTAGCAATTTCAGAATAATGCCCAAGTTATAATTCTCAAGCCATGACTATTCGTACACAAATCCCTCCTTCCTCTTCAAGTATCCAATTCACTAGAATTAATGAACAAAACTTTTATCAACAATATTATATTACCCATGTGCCTTTAAAGAGGCTCTCGCACAAGCGGGATAAGGACAAGTCGAGTGTACGCAGTCGTACCCCTTTTAAAAAAAACACTTGTTTCAAACTGACCCATTTACACAAACCGAATACGGAAACAAAAAGTGTTAATCTTTCTCATAATTCAGTCAGCATAACACCCCATTATGCAAAAAT
>CAAKMY010050015.1:57964-77869 GCA_901111285.1 Corrigiola litoralis | reverse complement strand
TGAGGGTGAGTCATATTGGAAGGGGGTTAGGGTGGTGGTTGAAGGTAGGGGGAGGACGAAATTTGTTGAGATGTGTTTTTCGAGGGCAAAAAGGGAAATAAACAACCGGTCAAACCTATTAAGTTGTGGAAGCTCCATTTTGGTATGGATTTGTAAACAAAAATGTCTTATAAGGTAGTTGTTTTCTAGGAGTTGTACGTTTATAAGGTAGTTATATGTAAAAAAGTAGTTTTTAACAATTTTTCCTTAAATAAATTGAGAGGCATGGCACATAGTCTAAAGATAAGATTTTGGCGGCAAACACATAAATATAAATCAAATGGGATTGCTGCTACTTTTACCTGTATTGTGCTCGATCATTAGTCAATTTCTAAGTCCTAATGACAAAGAACAAGAGATTATAGGCTTTTTTTGCATTTTTTGTGCTATAAATATACATCCCATAATAACTCATCTACATAACTTCGGACCCCAACAAACTATCCTTCTTCCCGCTTAAACCAAAACAAATTAATCACCTCTCCATCCCCACTTTCTGATTACTCTCCCAAAAACAGAAGTAAGAGTTCAAGCCTATGAATTAAGCAAAATGAAGATACTGACATTAACTTTGTTACTATGGCTTGCTGCATTTTCCTTGTTGTTCAATAATTCAACAGCTGCAATCTTTCTCCCTAAACCATTAAAACAGCAATTCTCGACTTCTCTAGGCAACAATGCTTCTGCCATTGATGTGGTTCTACTTCAAGATTTCTCCTACACTTCATTACTCCTTCTAGAGTTGGGAAACGATGATCATGACTATCACAAGTTGAACAAGAAATTGCATATCATGAATATTAGCAACGTGGAAGCTCTTTTATGTCTCGGTGGTGATTCCTTATCCTCCAAGAAAGCAGAATCAACGTCCTTGTATAACTCTCTACCACTGGCGAAATTGTGCGCAAATTCTTCCCTTGACAATCCAGTTGCTACATCTGTCGTCGTCGCACTTGAGCTCTATGATGACTACTGCTCACTTTGTTTGGAAGTAGTACAATGTGGAAAGACAGTTGGGTGTTATGTGACTACTTTGCTGTATTTCAAGAAGACCTGCTTATCCAAGAAAGTGAAGAATTCCTTCCTTATCTCGACGCCATCCCAAAACAGTGCTTCTGCGGTCATTGACAAATTTTTAGCGTTGGTAATCTTTCATTACATTGTTCGAAATTCCATTCAGAACTTGGTTTTTCATGTTACCGATATTTTGTGATTGATTCTTGCTACTGCTTTTACTATAAATTTTAGTAATCGGAAAGGCCTTAGCTACATCTACATTTTAGTGCATGATCGAATGTGTCTCTTTTAAGAGTATGATATGAACCTATCTTACTTCTGTTGTTTGTTGTATGCACTTATATTATGTTGGCCTATAATAATCTAAAAAATCTTGCGTCTGGTAAAAAGTATCGAAAATGTGTTTTCTTGATCTGAGTATGCTCTAGATTTACGTTTAGGCTTCAAAAGTTGTATTTTAACTCAATTGCATCCTTTTTTTTTTTTTTTTTTTATCTAATCCCACCTGCCAGTTATCTGTTTTTACTAATTTTTGTCCCTCTTGGCTTTGTCTAGAGATATGGTCTCTTAGCATTGATGTTATTGATGATGATGATTAACAACGACGACGACGAGGACGGCAGTGGCGTTGATAACGGCGATGATGGTGATGAGATGATGCCACCTGTAGAATTGATCACTGACAACGACCACACGGACGGCAGTGGCGTCTATGATGACGACGATGACGACGATGACGACGACGACGATAGTGATGATGACGATGGTGATGATGATAATTTTGATGTGGTGGTATACAGATATGCACATTATGAAAATCAAGCTTATAATCAGAGAGCATTTGCACTGGTGGCAAGTGTGGCAGGCACAACTTCTTGGAATGCAGCAGCTGGTTCACTACACGATGACTTCGTATTGGCACAAAATGTGGAGATTTATAGTTACTTCTCAGAAAATCCAAGGCTATGGTGCAGTGGCTACTATGCCAGATACTATCAGTACTCAGTTCCACGTGCAGAAAATGATGATAACGAACCCATCCAAGAATTTTCACCTAATGAACACGATTGGTTGACTCAGGTTAGGGGTTTCGTTAATAGGATTAACTTGTATAGATTGTAGAAATTACACCAATGGTTTTTTGTAGAGACTTCAGACTTGGTACTGTTCCTTTTTAGTATCTCTCCGTGTCATTCTTGTGTACTGTTTAACTTGTATAGACTGACTAGAAAAGAATTTATGTAGTGTACAATTTAGCTGGCTTTTCTACCTCACATGTGTTTCTTAGGTTCAGTTTTAGCCCTATCATCAATCATACCTTAGTCGATGCAGAGTACTCCTGCAAAGTTTATCCAATTTATTGTTCTAGAGTTTGTGTAGAAAATAGAGGACTAGAGGTTACAACAGCTCTGTCCCCTCGAAACAGAGGTGTATGAGTAGATACAGATTGAGACATAACTTTCGAGGAAAGTAGCATAGAGCGCGGAGCGCCTGTGGTTCTGTGTTAAGCTTCTGAGTTCTGGACCAATGAATTAGGCCAATCAATTTTACAAAGTCCCTAGTTAAGTTCAGCCGAAATGCTTCTATCGACTACAAAGAATATGTATGTTTAATGTTTGTCAGCAATTGTTTCAATTGTTGCAACGGATTCTTTAGGCAGATATTTAGGCCAATCCCTTCCATTTCAGCTATTCTACAACTTATGTTCATTCATCCACCAGTATTACTTCATTTGATGAATCACTCTGGTGCCATGCCATCCTGTTGGGTTAAAAACACAAATCGGAACTGTTGATGTACAATTTACTTGTCCTCTTTTCTTCCTCTCATAGTCTCATATGTTGGAAAATCACATCATTTTTAAAATCCTCTATATGTTGGAAATGACAAATGCAATTTCAAATTAACACACATAAACAAATTTTTAAAATCCTCTATGTATGATGGAAAATCACATCATTCCCCAAGATTAAAGAACAATCACATACCAGGCACACTATTTTTTTCATGGTATCACACTCTAATACTAACTAGGTATTATTAGTTTTCGTTTTAATGTTTTGAGATGCTGTGAAAAAAACAAGGGAGTTATATCATAGTGATTTATTTGTGATTGAGTCCAATTGACATGCGTTCGGTTATTAAGTGTTTGTCCTCATCATTACTTTCCTATTGTGATGTTTATTGAGTATTACTCGCTTGGACACAGACAAATCTTAATACAACGAAAGTAATTACATAACCAAATTACTCACCTCCTTGGCAGTAAGAACCAGAGAGTGAGTTCCTAGACCACTAAAAGTAACACCAAACCTAGGACTACTAATCTTTACCTTCTTGCTACAAACATCATAAGCAATTGTCAACTTGCCTTTACACTTGCATTGAGTATTAGAGGATCTCGTGAAGTTTAATAAGTATTTTGAGTCATTGACCTTAAATCTTAGGTTTGTGGGGAAGATAACGAAGTTGCTATGAGCTAGAGTGTGTCTTCTATGAGCTTCGAAAAATGTTAGATTAATAGTAATTTTGCAAATTGCTTGGTATGTGCTAATGAAAACTGTAGCATCGAAGCTAATACTCAATGACCCGATTGCCAGGTCTAGCAATACCATGATGGCATGATATAAGGATGTGATTATGATATTATGGCCTTGGTTAGTTCAATTTCCCGCTAGTTCCAACACAACACAAGTACACAACCCCCTCCAAAACCCAAACCCCCCAAATTTGTCCCCTCTTTTTAATTTATTTCGCCCCTTTCCTCACTCCCTCTATTGTTCACTACTCTCCGCCTCTTCTCTAATAATACTCCTCAGGTCATCTTTTCCCTCCATTTTCTTTTCTCCTTTTTTTTTTTTTTGTCTTTTATCTCTCACTATACCAAAGACTCAACCTTTCTTTTTCCTTTTTTTTTTTCCTGCAATAATTATACCAAAGTTACCTTCTTTTTCTAATTAAGTTTCTAGGGCAAAAGTCAGTTATTATTTCACTCTATATTAATTAGATAACTTGAATTTAATTTACACTTTTATTTGACCTTCTAATACATTGAATTTGTCTTTTTTTTTTCAGGGTAAAACTACCATTGAATTTGTACCTCAAGTAAAGTATACTATTTATTTATTTTTTTAGGTTTTACTGGACAAGTAAGTGTTTTTATTGGACCAACTGTTAAATTCTGCTCATTTGTTGATGGTTGATTTGTTGTTCCTAGGGTTTTTGTGATACTTTAAATGGGGTTTGTTGATGGAAAGGTGGAATTTGGTTATATGAACTGAAATTCGCGCTTTGTCGATCATGCAATTTGATTTGATTGTTTTTTTCGACCTGTAATAGATTTGTTTTAGATTTTACTGAGATGAGAATTGAATGTGATTTAATGAAGTGAATTCGCGCTCTCAATGTGTTTCTAGGGCTTGTCATAGTTTAGTTTCGGAGTTTGCTTTGCTGAGAGCTGAAATTCCGCATAAGCGATTATGAAACTGTGATTTGATTGTTTCTCTGCCTAGCAATTGATCAGTTTTTGATAATACTGAGATTAGAATTGAATGTGATTTTATCAAGTAAATTCGTCAAATTTATCTGTTTCTAGGGCTTGCTTTAGAGTACTTTTCAGATTTTACTGAGGAGAACTGAAGCGTAGTGATATGAATTGATTTTGGGATTTGTCGATGATGAAACTTTGGTTTGATTGTATAAATCACTTGATTAGTTTCAATTTTGTTACCGAAACGTAATCTTGACGGTTTCTAGAGCTTGTGGTAGAGTAGTTTTGGCTTGTGCTGACCTAGTGATATGAAGTTATGAACTAAGGTTGGCACTTTTTTGACGAAAAAGCTTCAGTTTGATTGCGTCTATGGCTATTAATAGGTTACCCTTTGATTTTATCGAGATGAGAAATGGAAGTGTTCGTATGCAGTAAAATTCACTGTCTCATTTTGGTGGACATGGTTGCTGAAATATGAATGGATTGTGTTCAGAATTTGTAATAGATTAATCTCAAATGTGCTTGTTGTAGCCGAAATTTGTTGATATGGTTAAATTTGCTGACTTTTTTGCCTAGTATTGAAACTTTAATCTATTTTCCTGTGACTTGTAATAGATTAGTTTCAGCTTTTACTGCCTCGGTACCTGTGAAGTACTGAAAAGCACTTAAAGTCGTGTTCTTTTTCCTTTACAACTGTCATTGTTGCTGGATTTTGACATAATGTTTCTAGAGCTTGTAATTGTATATTTTCAGATTTTACCCAGATGAAAATTTGATGTTGATATTAAAAATTCACGCTTATGTTCCTTGTTGTTTTTGCATCTTGAAATGGATTAAATGCAGAGTTTTTCTGTGATAAGAACTGAGATATAGCAATATGAACCACAATTTGGGCTGTGTTTTTCTCGATGTGTCTACTAAAACTTTGTTTTTTTGTTTATTGTTCCAGGCCTTAATTTATACAAGTGTCAATGGGGAAGGATGAGGAGGAGATGAGGGGGGAGATAGAGGAGAGGCTGATAAATGAGGAATATAAGATATGGAAGAAGAATACGCCGTTCTTGTACGATTTGGTCATTACACATGCTCTTGAGTGGCCGTCTCTCACCGTCGAGTGGCTCCCTGACAGGGAGGAGCCGCCGGGGAAAGACTATTCAGTTCAGAAGATGATTTTGGGGACCCACACTTCTGAGAACGAGCCGAATTACCTTATGTTGGCTCAGGTTCAGCTACCTCTTGAAGATGCTGAAAATGATGCCCGGCATTATGACGATGATCGGTCTGAAGTTGGTGGGTTCGGGTGTGCCAATGGAAAGGTACTTACGTCTTCTCATTTAGCTGGTTAATGGATGTTTCATTAAATTTATCTTTATTTGATGAGCTATTGATTCAATATTGTGGCAGAAAGGATATGGTGACTGGTAGACATAAATGGTTAGCTTTAATTTCGATGCATTGTATTAAACAAATGGTTACACTCTCGTAATTTTGCACAGTTCTAAATGATGGAAATAATAATGAGGGGAAAAAACGGTTTGGGATGACATGTAGATCATGGCTAACGTGTTGAAGTGGACAATCACTTCGGGTCATCCCATTTACTATGGAATGATGGGTTATGTTTCTTGAACTGTAATTTTAGATGTGAGTAGCCATGTCTGTAAGGCCTTTGAAAATATGTCTTCATGTTAAAACTGTGATGAACATTGGGCAATATATATTTTTCTGTTGCCTTGCAAATTCTGGGAAGTAATATATATCTTTTTACCTGCCTAATTCAGTCAACTCGTGCTTTCCCAACCTGTCATATTGTGACCCTTTTCTCATTAAAAGACCTAGTTTGTGTTAAAACTTGTATCGTGCCAATGGTTTCTAAACTGGACGATCACATTATCTTTGTAACTTTACTCTTATGAGGTTGACGGGCTGCAAATCCCTTTAGGACATCTGGGATTGGCAAATGAATATGGACCACTGATAGCGTGTCTCAGCTGGTGTACAAGTGTATTATAGAAATATTGGATGTTTGTCTATTAGAGGCATCTGAAACTACCATGCTTATGCATTTGTGCTAGCCATTTGAGCTGGTTCTTGTCTCTGTTGTGACCTCATTAGTTTTTAACTTCATATGGTGTGAATGTGTGATGTAGTCTTCATGAGTCATTTTGTAGTTAGCACATTTCTTGAAAGGATTGAAACAAATAATTTCACGTGTTACTGCCTCAGAAAGTCACAATGGGTGGTAAATGTGCTGACCTACAGCAGTAGGTGATCCAGAATTAAGAAATCACTTCTTTTATTCAATGGTGGCCTTCTTTCTTATTTCAACTTTAGCTGGATTTTCTCCTATTTCTATCAAACTGTGGTGATACAATGACAAAATTAGAAGTTCACATTTTCTTCCTTGACATGTTTTACTTTTCTCTAAGGTTGGGAGGCTATTTCTTGTTTGTGTATGTCTCATCCTTAAAACTCGTGGTGCTTTTATTGTTATGTCATTCTGTTATGCATTGAAATGAGTTTTGGCCAGTTAGTCAATGCCAGTTCTCTTGGTCTTTCATAGCAGGTTTACCAGACCAGTTTTATAGATAGGGGTATTTCCTGATGAGCTAACCAAACCTGCAACTTCCCTTCATTCTCTTCGTTGGAGATAGGATAGTTGTAGTGAGAAGCAGAGAGATTTGTGATAGGATTGTTGCACAGTAAAAGCGGAGAGATTTGTAATGGAGATTTTTTTTAAATTTTCTGTGTACCACTGTACTCTTTTCTATATTGCTAAGGCCTTTTGTCAGATGACCATACCCGCTTTTAGTTGATAGGATGCATGTGCAGTACTGCCGTACATGATGGATAGTTGTTAAGTGTATTCTTTCTATGCTTCATGGCTCTTTAGAATACAATGTGTAAAATAGTGCATGAACATAAATTTTTAAAAAAAGATCACTATGCAACATGCTTGAGGCTATTTGCCATTACACCCAGCTTGAACCTCAAAACTTCGTACCTGTTTTTGGCCTTGGTAATTTGAACCTCTGAATGACAGTGAAGAAGTTTTACTTCCTTTTCTTGCTCTGCATCTCAACATGCGTGGAACTTGACCTTCATATGGTCCTTTTTACATCAAAATGGGTTCGTCACAATAGCAATTGCCGATTTGCTTTGGACTAAAACTTTTGTAGCACTGATTCATTTGTAGGTTGTAGCCCATGTATGCAACTGCTTATTTTAGTCAAATGGATGATTGGACCTGCTGAGGCAACAAAATTTTCCTTATCTTCGAAATTCCTATTCTTTTGTTTCCTTTCTCGTAGATGCTTTGTGTTGCTTTATTTTTGATTTGGTCTTTATGAGTTATTTGTCATTTTTTTCCGCTGTAAGTTTATGATATTTATGTATGCTGTGCCTACAGGTACAAATTATACAGCAGATAAACCATGATGGAGAGGTAAATCGGGCTCGCTATATGCCTCAAAATCCATTCATAATTGCGACAAAAACAGTGAGCGCCGAAGTGTATGTTTTTGACTATAGTAAACACCCATCAAAACCACCTCTTGATGGTGCATGCAATCCCGATCTGAGGTTACGGGGCCACAGCACTGAAGGATATGGTTTATCATGGAGTAAATTCAAGCAGGGGCATTTATTGAGTGGTTCTGATGATGCTCAGATTTGTCTCTGGGACATTAATGCTACTCCTAGGAATAAAACGCTCGATGCGATGCAAATATTTAAGGTATTATCAATCTTTGCTGGCCTTAAAACCTCCTAGCTCAATATGCATTCATAGACTTGTGCTGTTGTGCATTCATCCCTGGTGCTCACAAATGAAAATACGAAAAACCTGAGGTTTATCTGTGAGTACTTAATATGGAGATATGTAACATTTAATAATTTTGTTTGTCTAATTTTAATAAAAACCTGAAATTTTCCTAGGAATTATGTTGGTTTTGGCTTTAAATTGATTAAAATACAATGTTATACTTAAAGTTGGGAGTTGAATCAGTTCCATGAGCATGTACTCGATTGATAGATGTTTCGTGGGTGACCTACATAAAATTTGTGATGTGCTTCTATCCTTTGCTTTAGTTGGCTATGACATGTGGTTCTAAAAGGTTTTGCAAACATAGGTTCATGAGGGCGTAGTTGAAGATGTTTCGTGGCATTTGAGACATGAATACTTGTTTGGCTCTGTTGGAGATGATCAGTTTCTGCTTATATGGGACCTCCGGACTCCATCAGTCACCAAGCCTGTCCAGTCTGTAGTTGCTCATCAAAGTGAGGTAAGTCATACTAGTCAATGTGGTTGCAAATAGAGTTAAAAACTACTGTGTTCTACATGATCGAGGATTGCTTTTGCTCCATATTATAAAACATAACAGAGGATTATATTTTTGGTGTGAGTGATTTGAATTAATTACCATGACCGGTTTGTCACCATAATTTGTATTTTACTGTTTGGTTGCCTGTTTTCATAACTAGCGTATGTTATGGCCAATGGCCATCTTAATTAGCCTTTTAAATGCTGCATTTCATTCATGTTATGGCTAACATCAGGATTCGGTATCTTGTTCTTGTCAGATTACCAAGTATACCTATTCTCTTGTATGAGTTTCTGCTTTACTGAGTGACATTGGTGGCAATATTTTGAGTGAATTTTGAGGGACATAGCTTCGTGTTTTGAGTTGTGTTGACGAAAGAAATTGTTGGGGAGACACTTGTTGTCATCAGGAGATATAGATTATGGAATCTACTAAGAGTAAACAATGTTGCAGATGAGAGCACTCTAGGGGGATAATAAAGCTCCTTCAGGGAAACTTACTTGATGGTCTTGAGCTTCACTTATAAGATGATTCTCTTTCTTTCTTCTAAATAGGCTGGTACACTCTATGTGGCTTCGTATTCCACTAACCATTATTCTCCATAAGCTGTATGATCTCTGTTAATAACATTTGAGTCTAACTTTGGAGTTTATGTATAGAAACATCAGTTTGGTATATCTTTACTTTTAAGTCAAAAACCTTCCAGACAAACAGCTCTAACAACTCTTTTGAATCTAAGTTTGATAATGTATTGGGACAACCGGACAAGCACACTGTTCTTTTTTGGCATTTCTACTGAAATAGGAGTAATAACATTTAATGGTAGGTGGGTGGATTGGTCTATCTTTCAGCCACGTTTAGTAACTTCGATTTTGCTTGGTCTTTCAATGTTGAAATTTTGCTTAGAAACGCATCAACTCTTCTGGCAGATTATGTGAGGAAGTCTGAAGATATTATGGAATGCTATTTTAGAAGAAAAAGAAAGATTGCACTACAAGCTTAGTCAACTTGCTGCTCTGGTATTATATGTATGGTTAAAGCTCATGATAATACAAAGCCGAGTTACCAACCTCATGATGATTTTGTATTCTTGCTTTGAACATTCTGCCTCATGTTCGCAGACAAACCATATAATTGGACAGCCAAACAGGTGTCACCGGTAGTAATCTGTTGAAAATAGTGCATTGACCCTTTGGAGTTTTGGTACTGGTGAAAATGCTTTGGAGATTATTTACTGATCTCATGGAAGGGCCATTCCTGCGGCTTGTAGCCTTGTACTTACATGATCCACTTGCAATGTGTGGACTAGGTGCTTCTGTGGTAGTGCTCCAAGTTAAAAGTCATCCAACCTTACTGCCCCACCCTAGTCCCTCCTTTTCAACCTCCCAAAACAAAACCAAAACACCTTGGTCTGACTACGTTTGAAACTTTTTTTTTACTTGAAGTTGTGTTGTTTAGTTGTATTATTTATGACTTCTGTATTCATTTTAATCTTGAATGCAGCTTGTACGCTAGTTGCTTTTTAGTTGGGTTACATGTTACTCTCTTTTTGTATCTTAATTACAACATCATATGTCGTATATTTTCCTGTAAACTATGGTGCTCCTTTTTATTTACTTGTAGCATTATTTTTAATTTGCCAGGTGAACTGTTTGGCTTTCAATCCCTTTAATGAGTGGGTTGTTGCAACGGGTTCTACCGATAAGACTGTCAAGTTATTTGATCTAAGGAAAATTACCACTGCTCTCCATACTTTTGATTGTCACAAGTAAGAATAAATCATTCTTTATTATCTATGTTTGTAAGAGTATCGAAGTATGATTCAGTTGCATTCTGTTTTAATACTAGACAACTAATCGAGAAATGTGTGTGATGTAACAGGGAGGAGGTTTTCCAAGTTGGTTGGAATCCTAAGAATGAGACCATCTTGGCTTCTTGTTGTCTTGGTAGGAGACTTATGGTGTGGGATCTTAGCAGGTATACTCTGATGATCCATGTTACCTGTATGGGTGTATGCAATCCTTTTGCTTTGTTCGTTTTTTTTTTTCGGGTGGAATGGGAATGTTAGCCTTTTCTGGTAGTGTTTCAACAGTGTTTTCTTTGGTGGTTATTCTTCTGAAAATTGCTGCCTTCATAGTTACACATTCAAGAAAATGATTTGCGGGGCATCAGAATGTAACTAGTAAGATCTCACACGTTAGGAAAAAACAGACAATAACTTTCAGACTCCTATTTAGGATATGTTATATGCATTTGGGTAAGAAGTGATATTGCTGTATGATTTAATCCTTGTTGCGCTGCTGACAAAAGCCTAAATTGAAAAGAATCTGTGGTAACTTATGATTTAGGCATATTAGCCAAACATTTGTATGTAAACATTTTGTGTGGTTCTGTGTACGTTGGGAATCATATTCTTTTGCATTGTGCATCGGCTGAACTTTGTTGATACAAATGGTTTGATATCATGAGTATCCAATGGGCTTGCCTTACTACTCTCAGAGACATTTAAGCATGTCTTAGGAGGAATATGGCAAGGAAGTCTTTGTTGAATTCAAGCTTGCTTGTATATTTTTATAGAGAAGAATGAAAAAATGTTTAATGTTATGTTTTGGGGCTATGTGGGATAGAGTGGTGGACCCAGCTTTCCCTGGGTGCTACTCTAGTCTCTGGGGGTTATCCCAGGTTTGGTTCTATATGATGTAGAGCATGTGAAGGACTTATTTTCTCTAGTGTTATATATTCTTTCTCTTTGATCTTTGTCGTCTTCTATTATCTAAAATAATTCTTAGGAAATTCCACATAAAAAAAGAAAAAGAAAAGAGAAGTAGAAAACGTGTTTTATCTTTCTACTCTTCAAAATGCACAAGCTATAGAGACCCGCTTCTGATAAGTGATAACTTGAAATGCTTGCATGTTGTAGATCTTAACCTTTGGAATTTTCTTTCTGATTTCACTGGCTGAAATGACTTAGAGGACGAAAGATATATGAATTTATAGCAGAAGTGATCTTAACCTTTGTAATTTTCTTTCTGATTTCACTGGCTGAAATGACTTAGAGGACGAAAGATATATGAATTTATAGCAGAAGTGATTTGAAACTAGATACTTTTCTACTATTAACCCGAACCATATACCATCTTCTACCTTGTTTCAGATCTTGGATACACTCTCTTTGTTTTGATGAACCCTTTGGTTTGTGTGTGAAATTGAATGGTTTCGTATATATAAGTGCTTTTTTGTGTTAAGTTGATCATGTGGCTTGTGCTGGATATTCGTCATATTGCTAACAATGAAGTCACACGTGTCATCAGTTGTAGCACTTATCTATAATGTTGAATGAGAGAATAAGAAGTGCAACTTCAGTTGCATCTACTGGAAATGTAAGCTTGAGTTTTTGTTGGGCACAACATAAATTATTCCTGATTTGCAGAATTGATGAGGAGCAAACACCAGAGGATGCTGAAGATGGCCCACCCGAGTTGCTCTTCATTCATGGAGGGCACACAAGTAAGATATCTGATTTTTCATGGAATCCATGTGAAGATTGGGTGGTTGCCAGTGTTGCCGAGGACAACATTCTTCAGATCTGGCAGATGGCTGAAAACATATACCATGACGAGGATGATTTAGCAGGAGATGATACTACAACAACAAAGGGCCCTCAAGCTTGATTTGCGAGTTTTCTGATCTTTGGTAGTGGATTGATCCAAATGTAAAGTAGATGCACGAAGAGTCTCTATATCTTGTTTCTCAGGGCGGAACATTCTAAAAATTCGGATCGCTCCCCGGGTGCCTCCATGTCTTTAACTCCTTCCCTCTAACCCCTACGATGTGGCGCTATTGATGGTTTTTCACCAATGTCTGTGAATGGCTCTATGCATATGGTGAATGATTGGCTGTTCCAGAGTTGTACTTCATTTAGGTATTAGAGGATGTTGCAGGTTTTTATCAATTGTTTCAGGAACTGATGTCTTGTACATCCTAGATGTCAATTTTAATGCTGCACCTGATTATCTCATTGGGTTTTTGAGTGCAAGCTTTGCTGATCTTTTTCGATATCTTTGAAAATCTCAGCCTGAACCTTCTAGCTCAGAATAAAAATATTCACTTTAACATATTAAATCAGGGAAATGATGATGCCACGGTCGTAATGTACTCTTCCATAGGTGCAGCTCTGTGGAAGATTACGTTTGGACCGTGGAAATAAGTGTGCCCTAAACTATGGTATTATGCTAATCTAACCAAGTTACAAAGTTTTGGGTAGCTCATGTCCAAGATCATGGTTTAAAACCTGCTACATTTTACATCAACTAGGTGGGGAAGAATAACACATGATTTTTCAGTAAGGGAATTTATTTTTTCAAGATATAGTTGTACATTTTGTCATCCAAATTTTATACAAATATGTAAAGTTTGAGGCTTTGAGTCTGCTTTATTGTTTTTTCTTACAAAATTAAGAAAGTATTGTCTCATGTCTTTATAACATAAGATAACTTTGAGGGGGTTCAATATTGTATTCAAATTTCGTTAAAAAAGAGTCCGTCTCAGAAGAGAACCAATAGTACAATAAACCCCAATTGTTAGTACGGTAACGCTCAAAATGAGGCTGAAATAAGTTGGTTACAGAGATGAATTACTTCCTTTCGATATGAGGATTAGACCCGCAATGAAAAATTAAATTTGTTATCACACATGCACGACTCAAATACAAGACTCAACCTTAATACAATGATGTCATTCTTACCTTTCAATCGCTAAAAAGTGTAATATTTAATCACAATACATCGACTATTACACCATCTTTTCAAACAAACAAAAACATACGACCCAAATACAAGACAATTCGGACATAGAAAGTAAGTGGATAAGAACCAAAATTGCAACCCAAATCTAAATGAACACATTCCCAAATGTTCCAAACCCACAAATGACAAAGAACCACACAGCAGGACATCCCCATACATAGAACTAGTTTCTTAACATGACCTTTGGTAAGTAACAAGTTGCAATATAAGTCATGACAACTAGTTTCTCAACTCAAATTTCCCGGCATCCACACTTTTCTTAACCTTTCCAAAATCGTCTTTGTTCTATTTTGGCATTTTTAACACTTTTCCGTGGTTGCTTACTCATCACACATTCCAGCTCACATTGGAACCTCATCAACTAAACTTAACTAACTTACCAAACTAACTAACTAAACTCATATAACATAAAGTCTTCAATTATCCTACTTTCATAACAACCTTAAATTACTAACTATACATCACATGATTCTGTACAAATATATTTAACACTATCATTTTGCAAGTGTTACTAAATTATGATCATGGAATTTATTTCACCAAATTGCACAACAAATTCACTACCAATTTTATCTTCTCCATCAAAATCACTTCTTTTTAAGACTACCCAATTAATCCCAGTTAAAAACCCATCATTTAAGTCCTTTGTTGTTAGAGCAAATGCACTGCAACTTAGCAAGACTAGTAGTAATGATATTGGTAGTAGCAGTGCATTGGAACAGCTTGATATTGAGCGTGGGGTTTGTGTGCCCTTTAGGAAGTATACACCTGAAGGGGTATTGTTAAAATTCCAAACTTTCATTTTTGTTGTCACACTTTTTTTTTTGTTGCAATTATGATGTAGTTGATGTGTTGTAGATTATGGGTTTTAACTAGTCTTCTATGAATTAAAATTAGACGGTCTTAAAGTGGTCAGTGTTCGGCTTAAAGTGGTCACTTTAATTATAGTGGTAAAAGAAAGTGACCACTTCAACCGAATTCGTGATCATGTCTAATTTTGAAGTAATAATTAGACTGTCTTTTTGATAACTTGTGTTAATTTGCAAGTGAGTTTTGTTGATAGGGATTAATACTAGCTTGTTTTTTTAGCATTTTATTGTTGTGGAGTATTTTGGAAATTAGACTGTTTTTCTCGTATGTTTGATATGCAATAGTGAATATGATGAATTTGAGTTTTTGGTGTTATTGATGTATGATGGATTATGGTTTTTTATTTGCATGTGAATTTGGTTTCAGGGTTGTCTTGTTAGAGGGCTGTTAGTTTTGGGTTTTGCATTTATTATGCATAGCTGAATTTGATGAATTTATGTTTTCTTTTCAGTTAGATGTTATTTTGAGGATTTCTTGTTAAATTGTTGTTATTTGGTGAATCAGTGTTGTTTAGGACTGAAATTTGCTTGTTTCTGGTGGTTAATTTGTTGGTAGGTGTGTTGTTGAAGGCGAATTTGGTGTTCTTTCTGTTTAATGCATAAACTGGTGGAAGTTGATGGGGATGCTTGAGTAGTTTATATGTTTGACTTGCTCTGTCATCACTTTGTAGGGTAAAGTTGGATTTGTTAAGTTTGTACTTTCCAGCATGTTAGCATATGATGGAAAGTACTCATTTGGATCAAGTTGGCTTAATGAATGTGTTTCAATTCTTCTTTTCAATTTGAATTTTATTCTTGTGTTGTTGGTGATTTTGTTGTGATACATCTTGTGTGGTTGACTGGTTGCTGATTGCTATAGGTGAGGAGTAAGGTGTTGGAATCTAGAGGCGCAATTCTATCGTTGGCTGAGCGGGGTGTTGAGATAGTGTGGAACTTGGGGTTCTACTGGGCTACACTTTCATATGATTGTTTAGTTGGTCGAGATGAGGAAGTTGTTCCCAAACGAGCGAGGCAGCTCAGAAATCTTTTGTGCAACTTGGGGCCATCCTTCGTCAAAGCTGGGCAGGTTGGTGGTATCCAATCTTCTAATAGTTTGTTACTCTGTGTGTAGTTATAATCTTATATTTCTGAATTCTAGGATCAAGTTTGTTGCAGAGCGGCAGAGCCTACACAAATGAAACTCGAACTGGAGCTACTTCTTGAAATTTATTTTTGAAACAAATTTCTAGATTTGGTGTTGGATTAAATGGATTAACAGTCTTCTTTTCTGGGAAAAGGTGTCGAAAATGGTGAAAACGGTAAAAGTAGTTATTGCCACATGGTGAAAATGGTGAAAACGGTAAAAGTAGTTATTGCCACATGGTATACATGAGAAGCCTTTTTGGATCTGAAGTGTCATTCGCCTATATTCAAGAGTTTGACTCGAAGTATAGATGCCATTGACATGTCATATGTATCCAGAAAACATCAATAGCTAAGGCCACAGGCCATCACTTCAAGGAAGAACAGTCTTAATTGAATAGGATGGTTGCTACAAGCTACAAAGGATTAATTTTCATCATAGAAGTATTTGTAGTAGGTGAAGTTCATCATTTGTTAATTCCTTCCCCCAATGGTCTCGACAACTTGTTAGTGTCGCAACTCGTAAGAGTTCCTTACTAGTTTCTTACACTGTCAGGTTTTTAACCTCATGCGCCACCAAACAAAGGGCATGCACTGATAAAGGATAATTTTTGTTCGATGAGGATATATATTGACATGGCCTAGTTAATCCTTTTCAGTGTCGAGCTTGTCTACTTTGTCTTTAATAAGATCAAAAGTGAATTATCTCTGAGATTGTGCTTTCAACTTATGTTATTTGTTGCTTGATTCTGATTTTAACAGGTTCTAGCTAACAGACCAGATATCATCAGAGAAGATTACATGAATGAACTTTGCATTCTACAAGATGATGTTCCGCCATTTCCTAACCAGGTATGCTTGCTTCACGAGAGCTAGATTGATAGTGCTTTCTTCTTGATTTCATACATCATTTTCTCAAGTGAAAAATTGTTTGCGGATGTAGGTTGCTTTCAAAATCATAGAAGAGGAACTAGGGCAACCCCTTGAAGCCATTTTCAGCAAGATTTCATCGCGGACAATAGCAGCTGCGAGTTTAGGTCAAGTTTATCGAGCTACCCTTCGTTCTACTGGGGAGGATGTCGCAATTAAGGTGTTTTATCTGGTGCCTTACTCTCCATACCATAATTTGAAGTTGTAGATAAATCGTGATCCTATCTTATTGGAGATGGTAGTGCCTTTCCCATCATCCAGAAACAATCAAGGGGTGAAGGAGGGGTTTACCACGATGCTTCATGTTATTTAGTAACTTTGGTAAATCACTTGGAAGGAAAGGCTAAAGAGATAAGAACCTCTTTCATAGTCATGTCAGATTAGTCTCAAAATGAGAAAGTATATGTCCTATGAGAGTCATGAATCAAGCCAGGGAGTTTCGCTACTCCGTACACTAGGCCAACAGAGATAATATGATGTTTCTACTATTGTCAGATACTTGTTTGCTTACTTCCTATGTTGCTACAACTGTAGCTTAAAATGGAAGTGCCAACTTGTTCAACCTATCATGTACTAAAGCAGCATGAGTTTCGCTATTTGTATCTTCTTCTCAGACTACTCTACTACTCCTTACCCAATACCCATGATACAAATTCTTGTACAAAACTTCTTACATTATGAGACTAATAGACTATCAAAGTCACCCCTAACCCTAAGCCAAAGTATTTTAGGGGTAACTTACGAATTAGTGAGGTAAATTTTGGAAAAATGTAGGAATAACTTCTGGTCATCTCATACTATGACATGATCTCACAAGAGAACATCTTTACCTGAAATACACTTTCACTCAGGCTAATAATTAGTTTACTATTACCTCCTTCGAATATTTTTACTAGCCGAACTTCTCAATTTTCCAGGAATGATTTCTTGTTTCCAGGTTACTTTTGGATAGGTATTCTATTTTCTCAAGTCCAAGTCTTTGTGGCAGTAGGATTTTACAATTCCAGTTCTGGTTCCTGAATCAACCTATTTTAGTTTACATTTTAGAAAGAACTGGTTAAATTTTCATGAATTCTCTCTTCTATCGAACAGTCAATTTCTTCTGTGTTTCCACTAATTCCAGCTGATTTAAAAAAGCATTTGCCCCAATTCGGTGCTGAAATGATGTGTATATTTGTTGCAATCCCAGGTACAAAGGCCTGACATAGAACCCATAATTTACCGGGACCTTTTTCTCTTCCGTACTCTTGCGTCATTTTTGAATGGCATCAGTATCCAGAAATTAGGCTGCAATGCTGAGTTGATTGTTGATGAATTTGGCGAGAAGCTTTTGGAGGAGCTTGATTACACCCTGGTAAGTTGTTTGGCTAACATTTCTGTGTTCTTTCATAAAAAGTTAACTACTTTTGGCTAATCAAGGTGTCATGCTTGTAATTGCATGTGATACCCCCTATTTCTGAATGCTTTCAACCTTGAACATATTCTATTATACAATGGTAACCGATAAAGTGCTTCCTTTAACTCAAAAAGGGGCAAAAACGTGCAAACTCTTTTTTCTAGTGTATAAATCTGGAGCAAACTAATTAGTCTTAGAAGGCATAATATATATTGGTCATTCAAATTAATATTTGTGTTCTAGCCAAAGTTGGTGGAACTTTCATGCTGAGTACTGCACAAGTGATGATATATTTTATTTACTGGTGCTGTTTTGCTTCTCCGTAAACTACAGGAAGCTCGTAATATAGAAGATTTTCTGGAAAACTTTAAAGATGATCCTACTGTCAAAATTCCTCGGGTCTACAAGCAGTACTCTGGATCACGAGTGATAGTGATGGAATGGATTGACGGCATTCGATGTACTGATCCTCAGGTCTGAAGTACTGAAATAAATTCACTTCCATGTAAACCGTCTTCAGAATCCTTTTGTTTTTACTGACATTAATATTCTCATTTTTAACAGGCTATAAGGGAAGCAGGCATTGATGTGGAAGGATTTTTAACTGTTGGAGTTAGTGCTGCCCTGCGACAATTGTTGGAGTTTGGACTTTTCCACGGAGACCCTCATCCTGGAAATATATTTGCTATGCAAGATGGGCGGATTGCATATGTAGACTTCGGAAATGTCGCTGTACTGAGCCAGGTAAAGCGCAAATAAGTACACTATTTTACAAGTATTTAGCAAAAGGCTAATGTTATAATAGTAGAAAAAAAGAAGAATCTGTTGTTTTAATTTCTTAGATACGAAATTCTTTGTGTTAGTAGGGGAAAGAGAATACATAAAGAGAGAGAGAGAGAGAGGGAGGGAGGGAGAGAATAATCACAATTTAACTAATTAGAACTTCAAATTTGCTGTAAACTGTAATAGGATGTTCTGAACAAACCCCGCTGCTTTTGCCTATAAAGAGGCTTGGTAGATTTACTCTCCAACAAAGATACTCTGAAGAATGAGCGATTCTGGAGAAAAACCCAAAAAATTATTGTCCAGCCAAAGATCCCAAACAATAGCCATTAAAGCAAGTTGACTTAGTATCCTATTCTCCTTACTTCTACCTAAGCCAATACAATCTGGCTGCAAAAGCTTTGTTCTTCTTCTTAAGATCGATACATGTGGAGTAGATTTTTTTTTTTATTATTTTTTTGATATAGTGGAGTAGGGTTTTCTAGCAGGTCAAATTATAGAATTTATATCTTTTCCTTTCTAAACCATGGAACAAGCAGAATAAGAGCTGGTCTTTTCCAATTCTAGGGAAAGTTTTGATCCTGACTGCACTGTTACTCTTTTGTGGAAGCTCTTGGACTGGGGTTTGCCATAAATTTGCCATTCCTTCTGACTGGTCAAACTATCAATTATGTTTTCTTTTCTTGGTATGTTTCAGCAAAACAAACAGATTCTTATAGATGCCGTTGTGCATGCTGTGAATGAAGATTATGCTGAGATGGCTAATGATTTCACCAGGCTTGGTTTCCTTGCAAAGGGGACTGATGTGTCTCCTATAGTTCCTGCTTTAGAAGCAATATGGCAGAACTCTCTTGGGAAAGGACTATCAGAATTTAATTTCAGAAGCGTCACAGGTAACTTTCGCATCTCAGTTCTGTTCTTTTGGGAACTCTTACAGTTACGGCGCTTTGTTTCATCACATTGTAGCACCTGTGATAAGCTTTGCAATAAATGTTCTCTCTATTGTAACTTTGGTTGCTTCTTCGTTTTCCTTTCTTTATATTATACTCTAAATTTAAAGGTTAGTGAAACATATGAGGGAGCCTGGACTCCTCCAGCTAAAAAAGACTCGCTACGGGCTTCGCTCTTTCCT
>CAAKMY010050015.1:46929-57923 GCA_901111285.1 Corrigiola litoralis | reverse complement strand
TGTTGTACACCTTTATATTTATGTTGTACACCTTTATATTTATGTTGGATGTGGAGCAATGTCATCATACAATTTTACTTCGTACATTTCTAATTGTATGCCCTTGCTTGTCAGTGTTCTGCACCCTTTATTTTTTCTGGCAAGGATCTAATTATTCCAGGGCGGATTTGAAAATGGGGGTAGCAATTAAATATTTTTGCTAAAATTTTCTATCCTTTCTACCTTTTCTACCATTTTCTACCATATTTTATTTCGAAATGAAGATCAAGAATTTAAACCAATTGGTTCTAAGGTCTCTGAAGTTTTCTGACAGAGCATGCTTGTTGATTTACGGAATTGAAGGATGTTTTAAGCCCTCTTATTACTATTAACTTTGCTAAGAAACCAGGTCTGACCAAACTGGAGAAGCAAGCGCTGTTTTTATATTTTTCTTACTTTGGCTCTCTGTAGTGCTCATGCTTATTGAAGTCGGCATGATAAAAACTCATGTGTATAAGTTTGTCAAGGAGGTGATGAGATTGCTAACAGTTTTGTTCTTCGGTAAAGAAAGTACTCTCATGGAAAAGGTTGGGGGGGGGGGGGTTACTAGTTTCTTAATAACAAATTTACACATGCTGAAGCTCGTATGTAATGAAAGATTCTATGTACTTTGATTGCCATGCAGAAATGCCAGACACATGTGATGATAGTTGCTTCACTACCTTCCATCCTTTTGTTATTTTTTTCCTTTTTTTTTTTATTTTGGGGGGGGGGGGGGGATGTTTAGAAAACCTTTTCAATTACCTAAAGGCTGCATATTTTAGACTTGTGACAGTGTATCAGTGAAGTATTTTCTTTTTCTTCTTCTCCCTAGTTTCTGTTATTGGTTTATGACAAGAGATTGACCATGTGGCAGGTAAATTCAACCAGCTTGTTTACCAGTACCCTATCCGTATTCCAGAAAGGTTTTCTCTCGTCATCCGATCTCTACTGACACAAGAAGGCATTTGCCTGTCTCTGAAGCCCGACTTCAAATTTCTTGAGGTAACTTTCAATTTCGTTGCTATAGGTTTGGCTAAATTTACAATTTACTGATAGGAAGCATGTAATATGGAGCTTCTAAGGTCAACATATGGCATTAACTCCAAAAGGGTTTGAACAAGGGTTCCTACTTCTGAATTTCACTTGTATAAGAAGCTGGAGTAGCTGTCTTTTCCTTAAGATAACCGTGGATGTATACCTGGATTGTTTGATTCAGATGTCAAACTCCAGTGTGCATCTGATATGATGTTTAAAATAAGTTCGGAAGGTCTAATTACTTCAAAGCATAAGCAGTTGGGGGTGTGCTTTCTTTGAATATCAGTGATTTGCGTGTCCATTATACCCTGATTGGTGTTTCTCTCGGAAACCTGATTTCTCTGCTGATAATATCATCTATTTTTTTCCCCACGTTGCACTAGCACTCTCAGGCTCTCTGCATGACTGTTAACTTCAGGATATGAAATGTTCTTCATGTTTTAGAGTACCTTAAAAAAAACACTACTTCTGAATATGAGCTTAGGGATTCCCTGTTCAATGAGGGCAGTAATATGACTTGCAAAAAAAACGACATCTTTCTGGCTCTAATATTCTCAGCTATATTCTATAAGATAATTTGTAATGGGGGTTGTAATCTCCTATCTTCTCCTCAATGTGCTCTCTTTTGTATATATAGCTTGTCAAGGTGTGATTAATGATTTCTTTTATGTTGTCTTATTTACTTCTGTCCTTTATTTGTAACTCCTTCATTAGGTAGCTTACCCATATGTCGCAAAGCGCCTCCTGACAGATCCGAATCCTGCTCTACGTGATCGTCTTATACAGGTGAGATATTATATATATTTTTTTATATAATGTGTGTGTTCTTTTTTCCTTTCTGGTATAAGTGTTAAAGGTAAACCCAGGGAACCTGTATTCCTATCACTTTGGCTTGTGTCCCTTGTACATTTTGTTGGTAGGTCATAAGAATTTTAGTTCCCAACTACAAAGTTGGGCAGCTAATTATGCACGACATACAGATGGCTAGTGGGTTAATCTAAGCCAAACCGGTCACTTAAAATAGGTTGATGATTGACCTTTCCACAGCTCTTCCGGCTCATAAAATAGGCTCCAACTCTTTCTGTTTTTATTTGCCATGTTCCCTACTTTTGTGAACATTTGATTCGTATGGTATATGTAATATGTAATACCAAAAGCTAAAAGCAAGAGCTTTTACTCCTAAAAAGACAACAAAGGTCCACAATTCGCAAGGTGTACTATACCCTCTAACTGTAGTACTGTACTATACCGAGCTCACTTACCGACTTTTATGGGCTGAGGTGATCTGGAGTGAGTTAGGCTGCTGGTTTTGACCTATGGTTGAGTCAAAACGGGTAAATGTCCTCTTAGGAGACCACCCGTACGTGAAGTTAATACAGATTGGCTATACAATTGGGTATGGATATTGTTTTGATATTTGGAAGGCTGGTCTAGGAGTTCTGAAAGGTAAGTGCTGTCAAAAACTTCTAAGACACACAAACCTGCAAAAAGAGGTGGACAAAGCACTTGTTTACTGCTGTAGATAGCAGTTGGTCAACAAGTTTCAGAATAGGGCGTAAAACTGATCATAGTATATCGAGTGCTGTCTCTGTCAATTCTATTAACTATTATGCCTACAGCATGCCCTAAAAGTTGATAAAATCTAACGGATTTCTCTCCTGTATTAGGTACTTTTCAAAGGCGGGGTTTTCCAGTGGAAACGACTGGAAAATTTGATAGTGCTTGCAAAGGAAAATGTTATTAGGATGAGCAGCACCCCAGCATTGCAACTAAGAAGCATGTCAGTCTTGACTCTTGAGATTCAATGACTTCTTTCTTTATTGATTTAGTAACAAGTCCTGAATCGTAATTCTAACTTGTCACTCTCCCTTTTGTTTCCAATTTAAGGCAAGGGAATGGACAAGTGTTACGGAAATTGGATCTCACAGACACCATTAAGGATGGAACACGAATGGTCATGATTGATGCAGGGATTCGTCGACAACTGCTTCTTGCTTTGACGGAAGACTCAAAGCTTCATGTCCAAGAGGTTTGTGATCAGTATAACTCTACCTTTTCCTTCTTTTTATATGGGAGACCTCTAGATCATTTCGAATTTGATCTGGTAATTTTTGACATTTTTATGCTACAGCTTGTAGATGTGTACCGACTTGTTGAGGATCAAATAGATATGCCCACTGTCGCTGTGGAAGTGGCTCGAGGTTAGTTTTTGCTAAACTGGTGTAGTTTCAAGTCTCCAATTATGAAACTATCAAAATTAACTTAGATGTTGTTTAACTTGCAGACTTACCATCTATGGCACGCGATGTTATTCTTTCTTGGACCAATTCTGTCTTGTCTGACTGACAGTTTCGAGCTCTTGGTCACCGATGAATCTTAAATTCAGTGTAGATACTGGGATTTCGGATGCCATTCTGGGGTCTTCCCATTTTTTGTAGAGCAAAGTGCTTTATACCAAGTTAATACCATACTGTATAATATGTATAGGCTGAGAAACCACAGTTCTGTGTTTGTATATAGGTTTTGCTTTGGCATCTCTTCACCCTACAAGCTCCTCTGTGCTCTGAAATTTTGTAATGGCTGTAAAATTTTAAAGTTGAAATAAAATTTTGTCTGAAGTTCATTTTAAAGCACTGTCATTCTATCACATTCACACATGAATCATATACAACAGTCCGTGTTGTGGGCAGACGAAAATCTATATAGCCAACTACTCTTTTGGTCCACCTGAATTCCCTATATCCTCACAATTTTTTGATTTTTTTTTACTACATGACTAATAGACTCTTTTATTGCTTTGTTTTGGTAGGCGGGACCTCAAAAATTTAGCAAGTTAAATTTAGCAACTTTTAATTGGAGGGGTTGGAACTTGGAACCACATTTTTTTTCCTAAATCGATAGGATGCCTTGTTATTAAGGATATCCTTTGCTTTAATCAAGTTTTTCTTGCAAGGCCGTGAATATAGATAGAGTTAGATATACGATGACAACCTATTTAAAAGCTTTCTAAATTAACACTCGTAAAATTAATTAACCCTCTAAAAAATAAATTGTTTGGTTTCGACTTGGGCCAATTAAAAAATAACAAAAATCGATAAAATAATAAGATAATAATTTTCTGGAAACCCTTTATAATTTCAGTCCTAAGGAACCATAAAATAATATTTATTAAAAATTGAAAATTAATGAATATAATTTAGTGAAATATGATTTTAGAGTTGTTTGCTTTCTTTTGATACTCAAATCTAGTTGAAGTTCATCTCTAACTTTTCTTATTGAATCCAATAATTCTGATCTTGTGTTCATGAACTGTACCATAAAGTCGTAAAGAGTTTTAGACGCCAAAAGTGTTGTTTTCGGCGTAGTAAGTTAGTAAGGTTGATAGCTAAATCTTCTTTAATTAGAGCTTTTGACTTATGGACTTGTCGTGATTCTACCTCGAATTAATCGGATTGAGAATAAATCAAGACCTCGCTAAAAAAGATTAATTAATTATTCCTCATCACTCTTAATCATAGGGGTGTGCATAGTCGGTTAACCGAACCATTTGTAAGTTTCGGTTCGGTTAACCGAAAAATCGGTTTGGCTATTCCTTGAACCGTAACCAAACCGTTAAGGAACGGTTAACCGAATATCGGTTAACCTTTCTTAACAGATCGGTTTTGCGGTTCAATGGTTAACCACATATATACTTTGTAATTTAATTAATTCAATTAAAAATTTGTAGATGCATTCTATTGTTATATATCACTAACTTGGTAAAACTCACAAATAGTCCAACACTCAAATTAATACCCTTAGAGATCTAATATCGATAAATTAAGTTAAACATAGCTAAGACAAGCAATAGCAACACACAAACAGTGACATACAATCATAGACAAACATAGCATAAGCAATCGACAAGTAAGTGAAATAATAGCAGCAGCTTTTCATATAGTATGTACATCTCACAACTTTCATTTTTTAGCAATATTCACATATAAAAAAATAAAAAATGAATTAAAAAATTTGTTAACGGTTCGGTTACGGTTAATCGGTTTTTGGAAAATACGAACCGTAACCTAACCGTTAACAATTTATATTTTACGGTTCGGTTAACCAAACCGGTATTTTAAAACGGTTCGGTTAACCATATTGTCAAAAAGTGTCGGTTTTTCGGTTTTTCGGTTCGGTTTTTCGGTTCCGGTTTTTCATGCACACCTCTACTTAATCATATACTGTTAGCATATTGTCTGAACTATTTATTACATACATACAATATTTTAGTTTTACAAAAATTTAAAATTTATCGAATGCGCAAAAATCTATGTAAAATTAATAATTAATAGTTTGTATTTAAATAAAAAAAACCATAAATTAACAAATTTTATCGGTTCCAACAATATTAATTTATAGTGTTTTTACTAGTATCTAAGGGCATTGTTCTACACCGTTTTGTTTTGGTATTGTTTTTTTGTTTCTGATTTTATTTTTCTTAAACACTACTGAACAATCTGAAATTTTCCGAACTAAATTTTTTTGAATTATTCTAAATTATTCTAAACTCTTCATAACTTTTCTGAAAATAAAATAAAAATAACGTGTCGGAAACATGCCCTAAACCTTAGTATAAAATTGCTTAAGAAATTAAAAGAACACAAATTATTAGAAAAACCGTCTACTTATATTATAAAAGTAGAACAACTCTTTACTAGGTAAATTATCCTAAACTCCTTACAAGCCAACATTAGTTATAGATTTATACGTCATTATTGGGCCAACATGGTTTAATCAAAGTAGACGATCTCTCCCAAGACTAGCTGTTAAAAGAAAAAAACATCCAAACCGGGCTTGACCTTAATCCTAAACCGACCCAATATTGAATCGGCCCACCTTGACCAGCTATGAACCGACTTTGTGAAAAAAAGCCGCGTTATTTTTCCACCCATCTATAAATAACCGCGTTAATCCCATCACAACCTCACACCTTCTTTTCTCAAACTCTCTATCGTTAATCGTTTACTTGCGCGATACGCCAATATTTTCTAGGGTTTGCTCCAATTAGATTCTACTAATAAAATTACAATCATATAGTATACACCATAGTTGTACCTGTACGGACTTCATAGTGGACATTTCTGATCTCGATTGTTCTCATATTGTTCCGTTTGATTACAGTAAAAAAAAAAAAGTAAAAAAAAAGCAGAATCTGTGAAAAAGTTGATAGTAAGAAAAATTATGGACATGCAAAGAGGAAATCGTAATATGCAACAGAATTTAATTTGGAACTGGAATTCCAGCAAACCATCGGTGGTTGTTAGATGCAATCAAAAGGCGCTGCCGGAGCCTATTAAGCCGTTGCGTTTCGGCTTGACCGATCCCATATCGGTCGCTGAGCCAACGGAGTCCGATATAGTGAAGAACAATGAATTAGAGAAGGTTGTCGTGTTGTGCAATTTAGGGTGTTTAATTTTTGACTCGAAGTTAATTTGTGTGTTAGGGAAATACTAATGGGTTTTTGTTTTAATTAACAGTTGATTAGAGAGTCAGGATTGTATGAGTCACATGAGGAAGCTGTTAAGAGGGAAGAAGTGTTAGGGAAGTTAGATGAGGTAATAATATACTCACTGTTTCGAATTATAACATTGGTTTAATTGAGAAAGCAAGGATTATATAAGTTTGAATTTGTTTCTAAAAAATCTGTTTTTGTTTGTTTGGTTAATAGATTGTCAAGGTGTGGGTGAAAAATTTGTGTCGCGCCAAGGGGTTCAATGATGAGTTGGTTGCGGACGCGAATGCCAAGATTTTCACTTCCGGGTCTTACCGTCTAGGGGTATGAATTAGTACTTTGAAAGTTAATCGTTTGAATTAGTATGTTTAAGCTTAAAAATGATGGTTTCGAAGATCTTGTAGTTCGCCCTGATTTTCGTATATCCGCAATTGATCATCTACTGGTGGAACATATACGAATTATCTACTTATGCTTCGGCTATGGTCTCGTTTGACTTATTATAAATTATGATGCTGAAGTTCTTTCGCATTTGAATGCTTGTAGGTGCATGGCCCTGGTGCTGATATAGACACTTTGTGTGTGGGACCAAGTTATGCTACAAGAGAGGTAAATGAGAAGTTCACTTGTTCTGAGGCTTAATCCCAACTCCATGTTATCAGCACTAATCTGGTTTCTTTTGGTATGCATGATTATTTCAGGAAGCCTTTTTTGGTGAGCTCCAAAAGATGCTTGCAGAGAGGCCTGAAGTAAAGGAACTGCTCCCTGTGCCTGATGCTTATGTTCCTGTCTTAAAGTTTAAGTTTGATGGGGTGTCGATTGACCTTCTGTATGCAAAACTAGACGAATGGACGATTCCAGAAGTAAGTACTCAGTATCCTTTACCCAAAATGTGCCTCATTATTATGCTCTCCTGTCTTGTTCTAGCTATGTCAGTGATATATTTCTGTTGAAGTGAACTATTCGGATCTGATCGTTTCTGTTACAGGATATCGATCTTTTAAAAGAATCAGTGTTCCGCCTTGTGGATGAGCAGACAGTGCGCAGTCTCAATGGATACAGAGTTACTGATCAGATTTTACGTTTGGTTCCAAATGTGCAGGTATGCGACGCAGTGTGTTTAGTTTATGTGAGGACAGTGTATATTATGAGCGGTTTTAACCTCTTTCTGCTTCTTCTGCAGAATTTCCTTAGCACTTTGAGATGCATACGATTTTGGGCAAAGCGACGAGGTGTTTACTCCAATGTAAGGATATTTTCTCTTGGTTTTTCTCTAATGTTGTTTATATGCAATTTCTACTGCGTGTGCATTTCTCTATTGATTATGTTCTCTTTTTCTACAGCTTGTGTGTTGCTTGATGTTCTCGCTAACCTTGCTCATTTGTTTTCCTCTGTTGTGGCCAGGTTTCAGGGTTCTTGGGTGGTATAAATTGGGCACTTCTTGTTGCAAGATTATGTCAGCTGTACCCAAAAGCTTTGCCTAGCATGCTCCTCTCTCGTTTTTTCAAGATTTACAGCCAATGGCAGTGGGGATCAAACAGTCCAGTTATGCTGTGTGAGATTAAACAAGGAAAATATGGTTTGCCAATTTGGGATCCAAGAATGAATATGAAAGACAGGCAGAATCTGATGCCTATAATAACTCCTGCATATCCATCAATGAATTCTAGTTACAATGTATCATCAAGTACACTACGCATCATGCATGAAGAATTTCAGAGAGGACTCGGAATCTGTGAGGTATATAACGTGGAAGGTGTATTTCTCTTGTTTAATGTGTTGGATCAGGATTTTTTTTATTCTGTGGTGGTAATTTTGTAATTTCTCATTTATGGTTTTCATTGTGCTTTATCATGTTTCTAACTTTACTTTTTGTCACTCTGATTATAGTATGGAGTCCCCTTTTTCTTTACATATTTGGGTTTCATCATGTGGCATTCTTGTTCTTCATGTTATGCAATTGAATGCTTGTTTCTTCCTTCATCATCATTGTTAATTTCCATTGCTTTTGCTGCTGACCAACCTTCCTGGCCTCCTAAGGATCATGTTGGATTTGTTTATTGGTGGAGAAATATCGTATGAAGATTTTGCCTGCAAAAATATTACTATCTGTTTAGATATCTAATTGTTTGTTTAATTCAGTAAAACATAAGATAGTTTGCTGTTGTGTTTGCCAATTGGTCTTTTCATTTGCATGAAGATCATATTACATAGAGGCTTTTAAGCTTTTAGTCTATCTACTGTCAAGTGTTTCGATACATTACTCGTGAGATTCTGCATGTTAATCCCTTGGTAAATTAGCTGAGCTTCTCCTTGGTTCATTTGTGTATAGTTTCATATTGCTTGGATCTTTACCAGGTTTTGTTGTCTTTGACTATGTTTTTCTTATAACATTAAGATTTATAGTGATGGCGTATTCTGTTGTTCTAGGGTATCAATACTCTTTTTGTGCTCTATAGTTGGTTCTCGCTACTTTTGCATATTTGCATTTCTGTTTAAGAATCCTTTAGATTGTTGAAGTTGAAACACTCTAGCTGTTCATAACTGCAATTGGTGGTTTTATGCCATTTCTTACAGTTTGATGCTTCCTTTCATTTGCAGGCCTTTGAGACATCAAATAAACCTGACTGGGCGTTGCTCTTTGAGCCTTTCTCCTTCTTCGAGGCTCACAAGAATTATCTGCAGATTGATATAGCTGCTGCAAATGAAGTTGACTTTAGGAAATGGAAAGGTTGGGTTGAATCTCGACTTCGTCTGCTTACACGAAAAGTAAGTCTCCCGCATACTTTATGTCATTTGATTTATGTTATAGCTATGATATGCTCTTATGCCTTTCTTTACCAATCCTGTCCAGCTTGAGAGAGACACTGGAGGTCTGCTGCAGTGCCACCCGCATCCTTCTGACTTTTCAGTGAAATCTAAGAAACTTTGCTGCTCCTACTTCATGGGTCTAAGAAGGCAAGAAGGTGCTAATGCCAAGGATGGTAGACATTTTGATTTAAGGTTCACAGTTGAGCAATTTAAGTATGAAGTAGGTCTTTACAATCAGTGGCAACCTGGGATGTCAATCTATGTTTTGCATTTGTTGCGTAAAGACCTTCCTGCATTTGTTTTTCCTGGTGGGGTCCGCCCTCATAAGCCAGTAAAAGCAGCTTCTAAGCGGAAAAATTCTGATATATCTCAGCCAGATAATACTCTGGCAGGGAAAAAGATGAAGTTAATTATGTCAAATGGCAACGTTGGGGCTTCAACAGGTCTTTCATCCGTAGTTACGGATAAGAAATCACCAGGTGCTTTGACAGAGCATGATACCGCGTCCTCTAATGCATTAGCACCATCTTCAGGTCAACCATCATCAAAATTAGAGTCATCTGAAAAGATTATCAGTGAGAAAACATCTGGTGAAGCTGGATCTAGTGGTTCGTCAAAGCAAGGGTTTGAATCGGAATATGGAGTACGATCAAGCAACCAAGTGGAAGAACTTGAGGTATTATAAGTTCTTCTGAATTTTTTTTTGTATTGTTTGTATCATTTATCTTCTGCCCTATCTGTTCAATACTTCAATGTGTAAGGGGATGACCAGAACGTCTTGTACTCAACATAAGATCATGCACTTACTTATATGACTGCGTCACGTAGTAGCCTAGTAGGTGTATGATGAGGTTTGCATCTTAGGAAATAAGTTACTGCACAATACTTCATAAAATTTCCAATTTATAACGTTTTTTTATATGGAAGTCATTTTCGCTTTGTATTATAGTCTGCAATTTCTCCAAGTCTGTATATCTAATTCCTATTCTTCTATGCTTCATGATGCAGCCTCTTGCCTCCTCGACACCCTGTACGTTTGCTTCCAGTGTTCCTACAATGAAACCACTTATCAGGTAATGTTGTGTGCTTACAAGTATCATGTTGACTCTGCTAAGAAATGTTAGGTTTTACTTGTGACTGATTTTATCCCGTGTGTTTTGTAGGCTGAACTTCACTTCTTTGAGAACCACAGCCAGTTGTTGTTAACTACTGCAGAAAGAAAGGAGCTGGGTACTGCGTCTGAGGCCGAAGTTACGGAGAATGAGCTTTTTTGCTGTTTTACTTGTTCATCTCAGTTTCCGAGGCTATTGTTAGAAACGCCTCATAGATAAAGTTTTCATCAGAAAGTGTAAAATAAGGATCTTTTGGCAATTCAGCTAAGTAATGCGATTTTAATGTTTATGAATCTTCTTTTTAATTTGTTGATTACATGTTTGTCTTATATTTATGAACTTTCTTTTTGCAATACAAGCGACGATATCCAAGTATCTTTATATTTCCGAATCTTCTCTAAGCAATAAGGAATCAAGATTTATGTTACGTTGGATGTGTGGGCATATTAGGTGTGACCGATTAAGGAATGAAGTGATTAGGGCGAAAGTGGAAATTGCCCCTATAGAGTACAAGATGCGAGAGA
>CAAKMY010050015.1:0-46868 GCA_901111285.1 Corrigiola litoralis | reverse complement strand
CAAGCCAAGAGAGGTAGGGGTAGACCAAAACTGACATCGATAAGGGTAGTTGAGAATGATATGAGCTTACTTGGCGTTGGTGAGAGTATGATTTGGATAGGGCACAACGGAGGGTAGCAATTCATGTCAGTGATTGTGAGTGACTGTGATATTCTTAATTGTTTAGCATTTCTTTCTCTCTTTTCCTTTCTCTGCCCCCCCTCCCTCCCCTTCCCCCTTCTTCCTTTCTCCCTCCCTTACTTCTTTCCCCCCCTCTCTCTCTCCTTTCCCCCTCCCTATCTTCTTCTTTTGTTCTCTGACGGGTCCCTTTACTGGTTCATGTTAGCCAACCCCAATTATTTTGGGATTAAGGCTTGGTTGTTGTTGTTGTTGTTGTTGTTGTTGTTGTTGTTGTTGTGGTACGATTCTGACCATAAGCAATAGCTAGTACGGAAGACTACACTATGTTTC
Organism: Corrigiola litoralis; assembly: GCA_901111285.1. NCBI lineage: Eukaryota > Viridiplantae > Streptophyta > Magnoliopsida > Caryophyllales > Caryophyllaceae > Corrigiola > Corrigiola litoralis. Next base: position 46,418 of record CAAKMY010050015.1, on the reverse strand, counting down.
TTAATCTTCTCATAAGCAATAGCTCACATTCAAATTATTCAAAGCATTCAAATTTTAGAAACCTTACACAAATATTTTTAGAAGTTTGACCATAACATTTTATTGTTAGATTATATAAAGATATGTTAAACTCATATTATGTATAAGACTTGGTATGACTTATAACATTTGGTGAGTCATTTCAACCAACTTTTTTGACCAAAATGTCAACTTAGGCAAAAAAAAAGTCTTTATCTAACCAATAAATATTTATTTAAATTTGAGACTAAGAGAAACATTATAGCGCGATTTCCTTTTTAATGTTGGTATTTTGAGAACAAAGAGCCTCAAACGTTTCTCCTTCATACAATCTACTAGCACTAATTAAACCACACATCTACTACTACGGAAGACTACACTATGTTTTTTCTTAAAGACTTTCACCCATTTGTCCTAAATATTTTTTTAAAAAAATCCAATTCATGACCAAAGATTATTTAGAGAGACGGTTTAATTTAAATTTAAAATTAGACATGGTTATAATTAGACTTATATAATTCATTATTGAGCTTTAAATTAAATGGTCACTTTTTTTTAACATGTTGATACCACTTTAAATCATATACTGACTACTTTAAACCTGTCTAATTTTTAAAAAACTAGTTTAATTTATGATCAATTTATAAAGAAATGACCACTATATTAAACAATATCATAAGACACTAGCTTAATTTATGATCAATTCATCATGCACACTATAGGTGCCTAAACCCAAACACAAGTGACCCTAAACTAAAACATAGGTAGAACTAAAAATGCCTAAACCCAAACACAAGTGACCCATAAAATGATAAAAACATACTAAAAATAGCATAAACATATAACTTTGGATTTGGAGGGAACACAAAAACTTATCACTTTAATTAAATTTTAAGGGTTCATGTTTCCTTAATTTTTACTTTCTTCCCAAATTTTATTAAATACCCACTATTTCATAATGCATCAAGATTAAATCTTTTCTTCTTCCCTTCAATTGTAAGCAAATTTTACCCTTTTTCCCCATTAATTTCTTGCATTTTCACTTTATCAAGACTATGATTGATTTTTTTTTTTTGGGTGAAATCAAGATTATGATTGATGTTAGCTTGGGAATTGGGTTTTTATTGCTTCATTTTGCTGATTAAGCTCAGAATTTTAGTATAATTTAATGGTTTTTTTTTGCTGTGCAGGTTAATTTTGTAGGAATTTTTGCTGGTTATACTAATTTTACTGCTGAATTTGATTAGTGGGATTTGTTCTTGGATAGATTTCTCATATTGGGTATGTTCAATTTGGTTATTTTTCTGTAATTTTAAAGTGCTGTGCTTTTTTTATTTTGGGGAGAATGTGATTATTGTGGCATTGTTGTAATTATGATTATTTTGTTATGTAGTAGGAAGTAGAATCATGTCTCGGAAAGCTAACTATGGATATGATTACGACGATGATTACGAGGACTATGAAGAGTATGATGATTATGAGAATGATGATGATAAATATGAAGAGAAAGGTTGGTTTGTTCTCAGTCCATGTTTTTGAATCATGGCTGTTGAGAATTGGTAGTTATTATTCTTTGTTCCCGGTGAATGATGAGCGGTTTTTTGTCGGTTTTGGAGTACCACCTGTTTTTGTTATGGCTAAACATATGCACTTAGTTGGTTAGTGATATTTGTGGAGATTTAGTACTACATTGTGATTTTTGGTTTCTTATGCTTGTTTTTGATCAGTAAATTAGGCAGTTGCTGGTTGTCGTTTTTTTGTTGAGTGTCATATGTTTCGTCTAGTCTATGCCGTTTGTTATGGTGGAGAAAGTTTAGGTGACATGATTGTTCTGTCATATTGAAGTCAGCTTGTATCTCTTAGGTGTCAATTTGGCTTGTTTTCTTTGCACCCTTAATTTCATCGGAGTTGTCGTATTTTTAATATAAGATTCAAAATGTTTTCTTAAGCCAATCTCTAGTTATTTCAAATCAAGTAACAAATAGCAACACTTGAGGAGCTTTTGAAGTAAAGCGCTCATGTTATATAAGTTTAGCTAAATCTTAAAGGATGTTTTTTCTTAACTGGAATTCATTTAAAATTTTGAAAATGCTGATTTGCTTTCTCAGTGTATAATTTGTGCATACTAATCGTGATTATCTTTCACTTTTTTATCCTAGTGTCAGAGCCTAGACTAGTGTGTAACCGCAATCCCGACAAGCTATTAATGCACTTTATTGCTTCCTCTCTCTAGTTGGAAGTTTTGGGACTAGATGCTACGGGTTCTCCTTGCTGAAATGGTTGTTAGTGATTGTGATGGTTTTTCAAATCTTATCCAGTTTGATGTATTTTTTACTTAATTTCATTCTTCTCTTGCCTCTACTCCCTTCAATGTAGAATAATTAGCCAGGTATTTGTAACATAGCTTATCTTGTTCTGTCTTTTGAAAGGAAGTACACTGAGTGTACATCTGTAGAGTTATCTTTTCTATCCAGTATTTCGTGAAGCCGAAATGCGGAGGTGGTATAAAAAATGAAAGTGAAGTAAAAAGCTCAATGCACATCAGAGAATGGTGGATAGTTTTTAGGCTTGTTGTCCTTAAATTCACCTAACAGCTTGATATACAAAGTAAATTTAAGTGCGTAGGTTAATCAAGCTTTGTTATATGGAAGATGATTTAGAGTTCGAGACACTTCTTTGATGTCAGTTTACATTTATTAACAAAGTGGGGGACTCGTTTAATTAATAGCTACTGCTACAGCCTGACATCTAATGTACATTGAATCCCTATGTAGCTTGATCAGGACCGATTTGAGAAAGTTAAAGAAACCCCTCTTGCGTCATGGTCCAGCTTCCCATCTTTATTTCAATTCTCCTCCCGTCTAGTGAAATTGGTCTTTTACCATCCAGTTTATCGGATGTCCAGTGAAGCTCGGATTCCATCACATAATTCTAACCTTTGATTGTTTTTAGCTAGAAGAATGCTATATCTCCATAGACATGCTTCCAGCCTTCCAGTGATGTCTTACTGCTGCCGCTGCTGCTATTGCGACTGCTTACGTGCTGCTACCCATGCTAGGTAGTAGCTACTGCTGGAGTTTTGATGCTGCTGAGTTTCTTTTGCCCATCAGAGCTAATTTATATTTAGAACTGACTTTGAGAGTGTTGCTCTATTTTCATTTTCTTGGTTGTATATGGTTTCTGTGGTTTACTTTCTGTCTATTTCTGTAGATATAGTATTTTTGGGTCTTGAGTTCTTGTAGTATTGCTCTAAATTTAGAAACTTCTCTGTATGTAGCGTTGTCTTCCACCCTTAGGGGCTATATGAAGGTGTGATTCACTTTAGTCTATTGTCTGGTAGACTTCTGGCTGCTTCTTATTATCTGGACCTCATAAGAGTTGTACTCCCTCTCGTCTAACACGATGGATTAGGCAAGTGTTCTAGTTATAGTTGGACTTAGATTTTTTTGCCACAAAAAAAAAAAAAAACAAGGATAAAAATTTAAAAAGTAATATCTAATAGCGTACTCCTCTTGACCTACTGAGCTGGTTTCAACTTAAGCACAGTCTACCGATCTGGGGCTAAAACAGCAATCTTCCTTCTTGTACTCATCTAGTTTATTCTGTGATTACTGTGGGCCTCCAGAACTTGACTTCATAATCAGCTTCCGCTGGTATTATTGGCAGTCTCTGTAGCTTGCCATAGATTGTGTTTTTAGATTTATTTTAGCAGAAGTAATAAGAATTTTGATCCTTTCTACCACAAGGAAGTGGTATTGATCTGTTTAGTTTAGTTTGTTCTGTTGGCTGTAACATTGTTATGGTAGTCAACTTATTTCATACTGAGGATTTAGTTCTCCTTTTTCTGTTTTGGTTTCGAATCTTAGATTAGGAAGTTGAAAAAGTTGAACTATGAGCATGACACTTACGTGAATAAGGAATTGAGCATGTTAACTTTGAGCTGTCATGATAACACCTTAGGAGTAGTAAATATGTTAAAGTGGCTTCTAGTTTTCTACTTCCTTCCCAAAGAATGTGCGAAGGATCTTAATCGAGGGGTTTGTTTCTAGTAACCAATGTGTACATTAGCAAATCTATCTTCATCTCAATATATTTCCACTACTTATCTCTCCAAGAATTTCGCTATGCAGGTGAAGCTTCTACAGTGAATCAGGAAACAGTTAAGCCTGGGAACTGGCGCTGTTCTATATGCACGTATGATAATCATGAGAGTATGACCTATTGTGAAATATGCGGTGTTCTTCGTTTTCCATCACCCAATAGTAGCAGCAATATGGATAAGAAAGCAGGTAATCTCCTGTTCTTGGGTCAGTAATTTTTTTTTCTTTAATTATCTTTTTTTTTTCCTACTTGGCAAGATGTCTGGGTAGACAATATGTTCCTTAAAAGGACATTTAATGATATTTATGCTGAAGAATTGGAGGTTGTTTAGAGTTTCCTGTGATGTTGCATACTTGCATGTACTTAATTGATTTAATACAGAGAGGGTGGGGTGATTAACGATTTTGTCCTTTTCATTAGAATTTGCTTGAGGGCTGTTTAGCTGCAACTTAAGTCAGGATTATCTGTTTCTTCCAGCAGATTAGTCCACGGATCTTGGCAGGAACTGATATTCATTCTGCTTCTTCTTCTTTTTTATTTTCGAGAAATTCTACGTGGTGCCCCTTATTCTGGTCAATCTTCGGAACCTTGGATGTTTTCCTATGTTAAAGTCCAACTTCTCTATTTGGAAAAACAAGTATAGAAGCTGTTAGGGCATTGAATTTCAAGCATCTTAAGTTAATTGTTTGCTAATATAACTCCATGTTATTGAACTAAAGGGATTAGTAAAGCAATTCTCATGATATTGGGTGAAAAAGGGAGCAAAAATGTGTATAGTACATGAAGAACTAGAAGTAAATTCAATACTAATGAAACTAGAAAAGCAACAAATTAGGGTACCATGCAAATAGGATTTTAAGTAGGGGTACCACATAGAAAATTGAAAAACTTGAGGGTACCACATGGAATATGCCTTTTTGGTATCTTTTGGTTTCCCTGTGTAGATACCATTTTTTTGACTGGTTGATAATTTTGATCTGCATTGATTTTGTACTTCAAATGTCTGTAGTGTATCCCAGCATCTTTTCCTAAGTAACCCCTACTTAGTCTAGGTAGGGCCGCTATGCAGAGCAATGAGATGCAGGCCCTTGTGAGGATCAGAGCTAGTTGCAAAAGTTAGCTTCACTTGAATCACATCACCGGTCTAGCTATGTCTAAGTAGTACTTTTGCACTTCAAATCTCTTAATGTGGCTTTTTGTGCTATTCATGGCAGTCTGAGCATCCATTGGCCTTCTAGTTTCATATAGGTTCCTTTCACAGAGAAGTCTTTTATAGAATAGATCTCTTTGCTGCAGTTGGTAGCACGTGCAAAGATTCTGGAGTATCTCAGTTGGCCAAGTCTCTCTTTGCATCAGTGCCGCGTCGGACACCAAAAACGCATGTAGCTTCTCAACCTCACACTTTTCATGATGTGACTGGAGGTGGCAATAGATGCCATGATAGTGAGAAAGCTGAACAACATTTTCATGTGTTCTCTTGTGGTCTAAGTACTCGTTGTGGTCACCTTAAAACGATAGGTCTGCTAGATCTTTTAAAGCAAGATTGTCTATATATATAGGATTACGATTCATATTGCTGCATATTTTAAATTATAATATCATTAAAAGTAATGGAGTTCCTGGAGACTATCGCTGGTCATTTTTCTGATTTCTCATATATTTTACTTTAAAATATTAGTGCCCTTCAAGTTTGATGTTCCATCTCCTGATGATGTCATCTCCAGCCGTTTGCATTCAGCAATAAAAGGTACCTCATGTGACTTTACAAAGAACTTTTGTGGGTCTGGATTGATGTCTTTATCTTATGCTGTTATGAACAAGTAGGAGATAATTTCTTATGCATCTTTTTTCGAAACCTCGCAATTAAAGTTCTGTTATAAATTTCATGCATTGATGAAAACTAGATTTTAATTATTTTTTTCCTTCGGCTGACAGCACTATTTGTCTACATACTAAATAATGATTGTGATGATTAGTCTAGTAGACGCTGTAACTTATGTTTAATTTTGTAAATGTGGATTATGTGAATTATCTAGTTTCTTTATTACAATTTGACCCATTCTAGTGTTATTAAGGGTCTGTTCTGTGGTGAATTGGTAAAATATGTACTTAGGAGCTGAAGGAATAATTGCAAGGGTATCTGAGCAATATAGAATCCTATGCCCATAATTGTAGTCTCTTTTGGGTATTTAAATAGAAAACATTTGCTTTGCTCTCTGAATTGAGGATGGAGGGAAAGGTTTGGCCTTCCTACTTTTGATTGATCGTTACAGTTTGCTTTCTTATTTCAGTGGCACCTGAGGGGTACATCTGCTTGCTTATAGATCCCACAGATAAAGTATTGCAAAAATTATTTGGATACTTTGTTAAAATTATTTGGAGATCATAACAAGTTGGGATAAGATAAGATCTTGTGATTCTAGCTTGCTAGATTTCAGGTCTTTGGATAAAGTTCAAATCTGCTTTCCCTTGATGTTCAGACCATTTATTAGGCAGTTGCAGACCTCTACCAAAAGCTGCAAAACTTCAAGCAGCTTGAGTCTTATATATTTTGGCAGTTTGGTCAACCATTAGTTGTCCTTTTAGATTGTTGCGACTTGCAAGAATATGATCTTTTAATTTATGGTTCTTTTGAGAAGTGGGTTTAATCTATGACCCTGGGCTTCGCTATATCATTATATATAACTTTGATTTCAAATAAATGGGCTTCATTTTTTAAGCTTTTTTTCTGGCTTTCTTGACTTGCATCTCTCCAGCCAACCCTTGCCCTTCTGCTCGTGTGACTGTTTTTTCTTTTCCTTCTTAGAGTCTGTCCATTAGACAGGATTTTTTTATAAAGCATGGAGCCAGCATGAAATTCCCTATGAACTCCATGTGGATTCTGTGCTTAGTAGCTGAGTGTTGTAATTAATCAATGTAAATGGTAAAATCTTGCTGGCCTTGGCTTAATAATTTAGATTTAAGTGTTTGGGGATTGAATTGTTGCACACAATGTGAATGTATTTCAAGCTGTGGCAAATTCTGATGTATTTATTTCTCACGTATGTTTCGGTTTATGTATTACAGCGATTCTCTATTCTCTTCATATAAGTCTACAATTAATTCTGTGCATTCATGTTATGCAGGTGCTCCCCCAGGCTTTGCCGAGAAGAGTACAGCCGCAGCAACACAGTCTAGTGCAGGACAGACACATAGTACTAATGCGGTTAAAGCTAGAAATAGTCCTGTCAAAGAGAAAAATGTTACCTCAACTACCGATATTTTAAGAAGGGATGATGTGATTGAGGGACCATCAAGCTCTGGAAGATCTGATAGCTTCCCTTCAAGGAATGCACAATCTAAAATCAATAGCTTGGGTGAGAGTACTTCTCTAACAAATGGAGTAAAGCTTGAAAGTGTTTCCAGTGTCTTGGACAACATGTCCTTGGATAGTAAGCCTGGATCTTCCAAATCGATAATTCCTAGGAAAACCCTTGTGCAGTACAAACCTGAGAAATGGATGCTACCTGAGAAAGAAAGTGGTGTGAGGACTCAATTAAATCTTGCTATTGTAAGTTTTCGACTGCACTGTACTGGATTATCTGTATATGGTTAGGTCCTGTTCAGCAAAAAAGAATAAAATGTCTTTCTGCTGCCACAGGTTGGTCATGTTGATTCTGGAAAGTCGACATTATCAGGAAGACTCTTACACCTCTTGGGCCAAATATCTCAGAAACAAATGCACAAGTATGAGAAGGAAGCGAAACTACAGGTGAAGGACTGATACTGTTAACTTTTGAGCTGTGCTATGTTTTAATTTTTTGTTCTCTATCTAAAGGTTTATTAATTAATTAGGGTAAAGGATCGTTTGCTTATGCTTGGGCTTTGGATGAGAGTTCTGAAGAAAGAGAAAAAGGAATAACAATGACAGTTGCGGTTGCGTATTTTGATACCAAAAGTTATCATGTGGTCGTGCTAGATTCTCCAGGCCATAAAGATTTTGTCCCTAATATGATATCTGGGACAACACAAGCAGACGCTGCAATCCTTGTCATAGATGCCTCGGTTGGTGCATATGAAGCAGGTATGGGTAGTAATGGGGGGCAATCCCGTGAGCATGCGCAGCTTATCAGAAGCTTTGGTGTTGATCAGATTATAGTTGTTGTCAACAAAATGGATGCTGTGGCATACTCCAAAGAACGGTTTGAATTGATTAAGCAACAAGTTGGATCCTTTCTCCGTAATTGTGGTTTCAAGGAATCCTTCATCTCGTGGATTCCTTTGAGTGCTATGGAAAATCAAAATATGGTGGCTGCTGCTTCTGATGTACGTCTAAATTCCTGGTGAGTAGACTTTAAAATGTGTTAGATGGTTTTGTTTCTTTAAAGCTCTTGTTCTATCTTTGTTGTAATTTCCCAATAGTCAAAATACTAGATGACATATATAAATAATTACATTATTATACACTATTAGTATTGTAGCCTTTTTGTTACTTAATCGATAGAAATAGGAACGGGAGTATATGTGGTCCCTTCTTAACAAAAGGAATGCATAACATGATGTGAAGGTTTTATACCTGCTCAGCTTCAGAATGCTAATGAGTTTGCCCGTGTGAGGTTGCTTAGACTATGTTGGCCACCTCAGACGAAAGCATTCTTTTTGACAGTTTTCTTAGTGTTGGAGAAGTATGGGAATGATCAATTTTTTCATTGTAGTTTTGCTCAAAACCTCTGGCTTAGACTAATTGACATTTTGGTGAGCAATGGTTTACCCCTGATTCTGTGGTGAACTTCTTTCGATATGTTTTGTGGTGTTGGCAATCGTAAATAGGTGGTTGTGGAATTGTGCGGTCTTTTGTCTGTGTTTTGGTGCATTTGGGTTTAGTGAAACTTCTGTTTATTTTTAGTAGTAGTCAATCAGAGTATATTTGGGGTCGGTTGGTGTACTTGGCATCTTGTTGGGCTAAAGCAGCAAGTGCTTTCAAAGATGTACCAATAACCTTATTTCGAAGGAATTGGAGCCTACTGTAATTTTGTAGTTAAGAGGGCAATGATTTTTTACTTTAATTTTATTTCATATTTCTGTCAAAAGTAACAAAAGCAAAAAAAAAAAAAAATGGAGTTAAAGGCAAGCTTTATTATAACTCAAATCTCAGGTGTACATGAAAATAGAAAATGTGAAGAGACACTCTATTTGGTAAAATGAGCTCTGTAAGGCTCCATAGACAGAACATCTTCGTTACACGTTACTATCTGTGTTGATTGTCTCGTATTTAAGTTCCTTGTAAAAAAAAGGAATCGGAGTATGTTGAGAGTGACTTTGGCAAAATGTAATGGGAAGCTGAAAGTGTATTTGTGGGTGTAAGATCTGAGTTTTTGTGCCAGCTTCATAACCTGTGCTCTTATCTTGTGCTTCAATTACTGTTGTCAATTGTGAGCCTTTTCACTTTACCAATAGGTAAATAAGTAATATTCTGGCATCTTTCTCTATGTCGTGGATATTTGTGGTTCCCTAGATGAAATGATGGTGAGAGCCAGATCAGTCTGTCCTATGGTGCCAAATTGCTCTACTTTTCTAGCTCTTTTGGTGAAGGCTTGTTGCGAATGTGCTACGTTTTATATTAAGGTAGAATGGTAGATTTTTGAAAGGAGATTGAGTTGGAGTTCCAAGTCTTTTTAGGAAAATCACTCTGTTCTTGGCAGTTTGAGTTTACATATTTTAGCACATTTGCATGTTCCAGTCTCGACTCTGGAGTTGATCTAAGAAGTTAAGGCAAACTATCAGCTTTTATAGAGTGCTGCCCTCATGTGTTAATCTGAGAGGAGTGTTCCAAATTATTATGCAAGCTGGGTTAGTTGTAAATTTGTTTCCTTGACTTATTCTGGAGACGAAGCATGAGGAAACTGGTTTTTGGAAGTACTTTGGTTGCTTCTGGGGTGAAAGTAAAAATAGTCCTTTTATCTCTGGGAAAATGCTAGCTGATTCGTAACCTTGTTATGAAGCTGGAATATAGAGACGGGAGCTTTTTTTTACAAGCTGGAATTCGAGATATATTCCTGAAGTCGCTGGCCTAGCTGACTTCTTTCTCAGCTTTACTTAACATTTAACTTGATGCATATAGGGAAAAAAAATACTACTAATTTGCTTTACATTTGGAAATGTCACAAGTTTTAGACACATCTCAAAACTTGACACATGGAAAAACTAACTTTGATTAAATGGAGGATTATGCTGTCCTGAATATTGTGTGCACGTCTACGGAAATTGCTCTTTGTTATCTGTTGATGTATTTCGGCATTTGTCATTTTTACTTGGCCCTTTCATGCGTATATATTGTACCTGCAGTCTACCACTCTACCAGGGCCCAGACACTTAAATCTGATATGACATTTGGACACTTCAAACTAGAAGAACTAATGACTTCCCACCTACTGTTTGATGTTTGAAAGCTGAATAAATCCAACCTAGAAGCCTTTGATTCAAGGGTCTCAGACTAACTTTACCATGCATCTTCTAGGATAGTTCCCCAAGATTTCACCTATTGTGAAATCTTTGACGGCATTAATCTACGTGCATTCCTAGTTTGGCTAACAAGTTTGGTGCTATAAAATTTATAAATTGTCGTGTCTTATAGTTTTGAGAAGTTGGCCACTTTCTTGATCTTTAAGACGTATTGACGTATTGTTATGATGCATAAATGAAAAAGGCAGTAGAGACACTTGTGGAATGAATTCGATTTGATATAAAATCCCTGTCATGGGCCCTGAATTCATATCCTCTATTCAACTAACGGCTATGATGTTTTAAATACAGGTACAAGGGACCTCATCTTTTGGATGCAATAGATTCATTCCAACCGCCCAGGAGAGACTATGAAAAGCCTCTGCTCATGCCCATATGTGATGTTGTCAAGACGCGTTCTATGGCACAGGTTTCAGCATGTGGTAAATTGGAAGCTGGAGCCCTTAGAAGTGGATGTAGGGTATGTATATCTGCATTTTAAGTATAACGCCTAGAAATTTTTATCAGTCTTCTGTAGCATATCAGAATTTATCAAGTCACGTGAGGACTTAAGATGGATGATTATAGTATGGCGTTTCCGCCGAAGTAGTGTTGTAGAATACCCATCTATAGCTCTTCTATTAATTTATGTCCTTTCTTAGCTTCTTGTCAGGTTCTGACTTCTTTTGTGGTTGTGCACATATGCTTCCATGGGCACATGCTGTGTCGTTGATTGGTTTGGACTTTAGACGTAATTTGGGTTCAACGTAGGAGAGTTGGAAGGTGTAGTTTGTGCTGTATGTATCAAATGCCCTTGTTCCGATGGTCAGAAAATTTTGTTTGTAACTTCATCCTCATGACCTTTGAGAATCACCATGGTGTGTGAGACAGTTATCTGTGGTTGGAATACTGGAATATGCCTAGTGCTGATACCACCTTGAAAGTCGTATTTCTATACCATCTCTTGATGATTCTTTGCTCTAGGGTAGTTGGGTTTATCTTGAATCAATTTCTTCTATACTTGTATAACCAAACTCAATTTGGTGATGCAGGTTCTAGTAATGCCCTCGGGAGATATAGCAACAGTACGCTCCATAGAGTGCAACTCCCAGCCTTGTAACATTGCAAGGGCTGGGCAGAACGTTGCTGTTGTTCTACAAGGAATTGATGTTGGTCATGTTACAGCAGGGGGAGTGTTGTGTCATCCAGATTTTCCAGTTAGGGTTGCGTCTCACTTAGAGTTGAAGATTCTAGTCTTGGATGTTAAAGTTCCTATCCTGATTGGTTCCCAGGTGAGTGTCAACTGTAATTACCACAGCTACCACAAATCAATTGTTTCATAATAAGTTGGCAACTAATGTTGCAGTTTTTGTGAAATGTTAGGTGGAATTTCACGCCCACCATGTAAAGGAAGCTGCACGAGTGGTAAAAATAGTGTCATTGCTCGATGCAAAGACTGGAAAAGAGACAAAGAAAGTACCCCGCCACCTTGTAGCAAAGCAGAGTGCTGTAATAGAGGTGAGGTGGTGCAACTTAGATAGTAGTTTCATTTCGCTTCTCAAAATACTGTTCGTTTTTTGAGTCTCGATTAAAATCTGTTATTTCATTGATGTTCACACTTGTGGCGACTTCAGGTAGCTTTGCTCGAAGAGGTTTGTGTTGAAGACTTCTCCAGTTGTAAACCTCTTGGTCGAGTATTCCTACGGCAATCAGGGAGAACCATAGCTGTAGGTGTTGTGACCCAGTTACTCGAACACCAAAAATAATTCGAATACCGAAGTTGAATGTTAACATATCTAAGGTGAAATATTGAGCACAAATGGGGTCACTACTGAGGGGTTTTTGGGAATCCTTTTTTTTTTGACAAAGGCGGGAGCAAATTTGTTAGGCATACACTTGTTGTTAAATGCAGTGTATACTGTATAGTTGTCCATGAATCATTATTCTCATATGACGTCTTGATGAGCTGCATGGTGTTAGTCTTGCTCTCTGTTGTAATGCCAAATGTAAGTGATATTACAAATTTTTTAGTTGTTGGAAGCATTATTTCTCTTAACCAACCTATCTGATGGAGGACTTCGTAGATGAGTCGCTCAATATTTATGAATGAAAGCGTTACATTCCTTTCACCTAATTGATATTGGTCATATTACTGAGGGGCACAAGGCACCTATTAATAGAATTCGGATAAATTGCTTTCGACATTGAGCTTTATCTTTGTTTTTTGTTTTTTTGAATGAAAAAACTGGAAGGGGAATCACAATAAATCCAATTCCGCAAAAGCCAACACGGTTTGTTGAAACTGATGCTCTAATACAAGTTCCACCTCGCTAGGAGGGACAATCCTCGCAATAAGATGAGCTACCGTATTTCCCCGCCCGTTCAACATTGAGCTTTATCTATGCAGGAATATAAGGACTTTATACATCAAATGAGTTTTTCTTCTGCCTCCGTGATTATTTACACGAGTCATTTTATGAGCTAGCACTTGAGCTTAGGGAGTTTGCGTCTTGCGACAACCGACATGAATAGAGTTTGACTTTCTAAGATACAAATCCATTCCGGATGATTTTGGTTACGTAAATACAATAATTCCAAATGGTAACCGAAAAAGGCATGATAATGTAAATGGGTTGAGTCTGGTAAGTGTCTTTGTTTTAGCCTATGGGGTGTCAATTTGATGAGAATAAAATTAGAATATAAGTTTGATTCTTATAGTTGACATTGATCTGACTCGGACTCATATACTATCGACTTGTATTGGACATGAATTTGAATAACACCTAGTTTGTATTTTACCAATATTCGTATACACACAATTTATAATATACGCAATGTGAGTCGTTTGGCAGGTCTATAAAAATCATTGAAGAATAGCGATTCAAAAGTAATTTTTTTACTGCGCAATAATATTCTATAATAAAGTTTATAATAAGTAATAATTCAACTGAGTTAAAGCTTTGTAACATTGTCTTGGGTAGTTTAGTCTTAAATAATATTCTTAAATCCTCAATGTTTTTTCGCATCACACATGATTCTTTTTTCTTGGATAGTGTCGTTTTTTTTTTTTAATTTCATTTGCATATTCTTTGTTTACGTGATAAACGAATTGGTAGCACAATAATTCACCAATTCACTAGACTGGCTCCTCATAAACTGTTTTACGTACCTTTAAACTTTTTTACATGATATATTTTCATGTGGTGCCTTAGGATATTGTTATATTCAAATAGGCTCATTTATATAATTACGTCAATTAGAAATCTTAATCAAACACCAAATCATAATTTGACCTACTCCCTACCCAATATTTAATGCAAAGGACATAAATCCTCAAAAAAATGTAAGAGTTGACCTTACCTTTTCCTCCCCTCCCTACCCTCTACTTCACTTTCTGTCTTCCATTTTAATTTTTTAACTAATAACTCATATATAATTTCAAATAAAAACTAATCCCAATAGAATTATGAAAAGTCCAGAACATGGCAAATTAACTTACCAATACATACCCTCATACTCACACGTGGCACCCCAAAAATCCCCCCCAAACGTCATTTTGATTTTTTAAATACCAATCTATATATAGACACATTATTAGGTACACCCAAGAGCACATATTCTCAAATTTAATCTTAGCCATTTTTATGCACATTTCATACTTTTTTATGTATGTCTTATAAATTAAAAATATAAGACATTTCACTCTTATACACAAAAAGCCTAGCAAAAATACATAAAAGTGCAAAAAAATATACTCGAGAATATGTACACTAAGGTGCATACAATAGATTATGCTATTCATGCTTTCAAAAAGTAAAGAATATTTTTGGTGATGATTTGATAAGATATATAGTAGGAGTATATAAAGGAAAGTGCAAGTAAAATATAAGAGAGAAAAAAGGAGAGTTTACCTACTACTCATTATTAGTACTATACTACCCCCCTTAAAGAGCTGACCTTTTCATCAATCTAAACTAAACTAAACTAAACTAAACTAAACTAGTTACTTCATTTTAGTTACACAACTTATAACAGAGGTTTATACTTTATATCTCCTTGTTATAATAAAGTTCCTTTCTTTTTTGCATTTTTATTAAATCTGGGCCATTTAATTCTTAGGTAGTACTACAGTTTATATCTCAATTCACCAACTTTATAAAAGTGTAAAGACTGTATCTTTATGATGGGTTTTTGTTGTTTTGTTGCCATTTTGTTTGGATTAGTTGTAATTATTGATTTTGGGTGGTTTTAGTGATGTTTGATTGATATTTTGTATGTGGTTTTTATTGGCTTTTGACTGTATAGTGATTTTTATGGTTGGATTGGTTGATGGGCAGTTGCTGTTTTACTGTGATGAGTAAAGTACTTGTGTGTGTTGGTGAATTTGATGAAATTATGTGATTTGAATTGGTTTATGTGTTTGATTTATGAGGAAATGGATTGAAGTTGGAAATTGGATGATTGGATTGAGTTTTTCTACATTGGATTGTGTTTGATTTGTTGAAAGGTTGTTTAGTATTTGTGATTGGTTGTCATTTGAGTTTTTGGGATTGTTGTGTTTTATTTGAGAAGTTTGATCATTTGTCTACCAACTTGTTTGTAGACATAGGAAGGGGATATTTGTTAGGCAAATAATTTGTGGTTATTTGTTGGTAAAGGTTAAAAGTTGGGTTATGAAATTCTGGGTGAATATTTGGATATTTGGAAGTTAGTAGGTTGACTTGAGATTAAGTATTGAAAAGTAGCCATTTGCGTGATCATGGAGGGACTTTAAGTGTTTGTGATCTCTCTGTTAGCTTCATAGCTTTGAGGTTGTGGATATTAAGATGATCAACGCAACTCGGGCCCCTCTTGAAGGGGACTTTGATATTCTTGGTGCCATTTTCAGGTTTTGATAGGGTTGTATGTTATTCATTGCATTTCATGGCTGCCAGAGCCATGGCCCATCTTTGATGTGATGTCACAGTGTTTAGTTGAAGAATTGTTCACATTAGCATTCATTGAAGGTTTTTACTTGTGCCTGTGTTCTTTTTATCTTGTATGAGGGTGGATGAGGGTAGGGAAAAGGTGGCAAATGCCTTCGTATGTATCTAACAAATATAGAGTTATCATTTGCAGAAACAGAAACTTCCATCAGTTCCTCCAACTGCGGTTGAACCTGTCCCTGTCTAGTGTCATCTGAGAGGAGTGTTTCTGCTAGCGGTATGAAAAGCAGAAGACTTCCGTGATATTGCTGAGGTTTTGAGTGTAGCGTGTTCATGGCCTTCCAGTGTTTTTATAAAAGAGGGCTTCAACGAAGTTGTGATGGAGGTGAAGAAGTTCAGCCCCAACTGAAGTCTTCCAAGATAGTAGAAGTTCAGTTGAATACAAATTGGGATGATGTATCTTGTCCAATATGCTTGGATTATCCTCACAACGGTGTGCTGCTTCAGTGCTCATCTCATGAACAAGGATGTCGTCCGTATGTATGCGACACTAACCACTTGCATTCCAACTGCTTAGAACGTTTTAAAACTGCATATGGGATGCCGTCAGAAGCAAAATCACCCTCAACATCAGATGCAGCGCCTAGTCCGAATCCAGCATCAGTGGCTCCCGAAAGCAGCTGTAAGCCAACTTGTCCGTTATGTAGGGGAGAGGTAAATGGGTGGATTGTCATTGGAAAGGCCCGACAATATCTGGATCAGAAAAAACGTTACTGTGAAGAGGACCGATGTCTGTTTGTTGGTACATATTTGGAACTGCAGAAACATGCTCAAGAAGAACATCCGAATTCTCGTCCATCAAGAATCGATCCTGCAAGGCAGCTTGACTGGGAGAATTTCCAGCAGTCATCAGAAATCGTAGATGTTCTTAGTACTATCCATTCAGAAGTTCCACGTGGAGTTGTTCTGGGAGATTATGTAATTGAGTATGGTGATGGTGACTCTGCTGATGAGTTTGAGGACTTCCCTGGTGATGAAGGAAATTGGTGGACATCATGTATATTGTATCAGGTATTCGATAATCTCCGGAGTAATAGAAATAGGAGGTCAAGGAATAGTGAGACAAGAAGAGGAAGTCGCCGTTCCAGCAATGATACATCCAATTCAGATGATGGCTCAGTGACGTCTGTAGAATTTGCAGACTATAGAGGCGATGAGACTGATGATGAATTTGTTAACTCCAGAGGCCCAGCAAGAAGTAACTTTAATCATAGGAGGTTAGTCTAACTTTTCTTTGTTTGATTATTTGCCCTCTTTGATATGGGTTACCTTTGCTTGTATGTGAATGCTAAGCCGGATCCAGGAGTAGGGAATCTGTCAAAAAAGCAGCTGAAAACTTTGCCTGCGATATACTTTAGTTGTGTAGTTAAACAGAGACAACAACTCAACCTTCTGCTTTTGAACATGAATAATTAGAATATTAGTTATTACATATGCTTGGTGAATGGTAATACTTGGCTTTTCAATTCATGTAACTTTCATGTTAGTCTTCATTGGGCTATGTCTTGCCGCTAAGTGGTGGTATTAATATTCCTTTGGTAGGGGCAACTGAGAAAATGCTATGTCTTCTTATGGGAACAATTACATGAAATTCCTGAAGTAACAAGTCAATTGGCTGTCTGATATGTGGAGGTTGGTTTCCGAATGAGGGGCATCATGGACTCTCCTTATAATGCACTAAACAAATTTTCCTTAAAGAATAAGAACACATCAACACAGATTGATTGAATAGCAATTCCCTTTTAATGGGGATTAGAGCCTCAACTATTATGCAAAATCTTTCAGCAATTGCTATGCAAAGACTTTGTCTGGACTTGGAGTTGGGACTTGAAGGGTTGTCTTACTTCACTAGGTTATCGGATTTCTGTAACCTGTGTTTGTGTGTGTGGTTTGGGTAGGAGGGGGGCCACTTGAGGCCAGAGGCAGTAGTGTTACCTAATTTGCATGTGCGCAATGGCATGTCCAATTCACAAAAAAAAGAGAGATTAGAATAGAGTTGTTAAGATTTTTTTCACGCCAGCAGGGGAGATGATGGAGAAGATGTAAGCCCTGGCTGTCATGAGATATGGAGGAGAGAATGTTAAGTAGCGTCCCTATTATCCGAGTCCCCATATCCTATAATCCGATCGTGGTTCCCCTTGATCTGTGTCCCTGTATCATGGATATCTCGAGTTGAAGGATCAGACACTCAGATCCCGTATTTTATTGGATCCGTATACCCAAGTCAGTGTAACATAAGTGTGCAGTATGGTGCTTGAACCGGTTCTCTCAAATTTATTAACCCAACGGGATTCTGAGCTGGGACCCTCAATATAAAACAATCTTCTCTGCTGTACCTAAATCCTACCTGACTACCACAGAAAGAGAGGACTAGAGACAGTGGGGAAAGAAAGAGAAGATGTGGAATCAGAGCATCTGTGATCTAATGCTGAGATTATGATGCTGGCAATGTTTTCTGTTTGAAAAATGGGCTTTTGGGTCTTTTCTAATGGAGTTCAGTTATTAATACATTGACTATTGACTTTTTCTTTTTCTCCCACCTCTCAGTAGTATCTTAACTCTGTTCTCTTTCGAAATTCTTAAGGTGGCAACAATAACTTTTCCATGTACGTTGCAAGAAAGCGTTGAAACTTTATCACAAGCACATCAGAACATTAGTTAGCCTATGGAATAAATGTCAACGCTTACTAAGAACTCAAATTCCCCCCTCCCCCCTCCCCCCGAACCGGCTTCCTTACGATCTATGTTTCCCAATATGCCACTATGTTATTCAATTTCGACCCTTTTATGTTATGGTTCAATAACTCATCGGAAACAGGCATTAATATTCTCTTAAGGTTGCTGTTAATTAGATGCATCTTTTGGCGTGACAGATTTGTTATTGGAACCTCCATTTTTCTCACTGTTACATACCCCACGTAGATTAAACATTGTACCAGCTGATAACTTGTTATAGACTTGATGATGCTTCAGCGGATGGCAGAAGCATAGTTCAACATGTGGTTTGGTGCTAGACATTTGAATTTCCCTATCTTGTGTACTATATATCTGTCACTGAATCCTGAAAATTTTGTTCTTTGCAGTTCTCGAAGAAGACGCTCCCGCTTCTATGATCAATAGGTGCTTCTTGTTCATATATTGGTACCTTATCTTTATTTCCTAAGCTTATTGTCGAAATATAGTACTCCCTCCATTTCAGTATTTTGTTCCCATTTCCATTTTAATCATGTTCAATATTTTGTTCCCATTTCCTTTTTTGGAGCCATCCACTTGCACATCCAATGGCCCTCGTCCATTTAATCCATCCACTTGCACATCCAATAGCCCTCATTCATTTTGTGCTTTTTTCTTAAAAGTTGTGCAAAATGAAATGGGAACAAAATACCGAAATGGAGGGAGTAATATTTTCTGGATAGTATTGGGCTCGACTGTTAATGTAGGTGCTTCTATGGCATTCTACCCCTATGTACAGCCCCCTCAACCCCTAAAATGATCCCATATTCCAAAGGAAAATTGAGAAGAAAGGAAGATATACAGCTGAATTCTGAGTGGCCTGTTAGGCCTTGTAGTTATGGCTTGCAATTATCTCCTAGTCTCAGTTGCTTGATTTATCATTAACTTTTGCCTTAATCTGGTTTCAGAAGCCGAGGAGAATGACAGAAAGGGTTTGCAGGCATGCAAGTGTTGGAATATTAGTAGAAAAGCATCTTGTATTCTGCAGCGTTCAGCTTATGTCTACATTTACAAAGCTCTGATAGTTAGTCCTGAAATCTTAGATGTTAATTTGTCTTTGGTTTTAGTTTGACAGATTTATTTTACTGATTAGCCTGCTGTTCCATGTACTGAATGGAAGTTTCAGCCAATAGGAAGTTTTGAGTGTCTGTTTTCCTCAGGATTCGCCTTTTGTAAGAAACTTTGGTGGAATGCATGTACATAATTCTTGCTTAAATAATAGGTTTTTCTCTTTGCTTAGTAACTTGAATTGCAAATCTCACCAGTGATAGAGCAATTTCTTCACTCGCAACTGTGTATAATGCTGCTTTGATGTTTTGGTGCTGTTATTCATGAAAGAAACCGGTCGGGTTTTTTTGGGCCTTACCACCATGGTAAAAAACGATGGCTTTGATGCCATTTTGCTTTTGAAAACTTTCGTGTAACTTTTGTGATGTATTTGCAATAACTTATTCGAGGCCAAATTCTCCTATCTTCTGTTTGGATGGGAAGTATTGCTCTCTTTCCTTAAAGCTCTAACCAAGTTATTACAGTAGACTAGTAGAGTTGGTCACTTGAGGACTTCTGCTCTCATAGGTTTTGCATTCCGCCGTTCATTTGGTGTCCATATTTTCTTGTGTTTATATCTGATAATAGCTTTTTGGTTGCCAAAGGTCATCATCTTTTGGTGTCGCTTCAAAATAGCCGCTTGTACCCTTTCTTGTACTAGTATTATAGGCAAGGTGACGAATACTTGGTTGTTCATGTCTCCAAGAAACGATAAATAAATAACTTGGCTTGTTCCTCTAAAAGAAGTTGTGGTCTGTCCTTTTCTTTATGTCATACAACTAATATACAAGATTACAAGTAGTAGATCATGGAAGTCCTGCGTGGCCCTGTCGTGTCTGTCTTTGCTCTTATCTTTCACATTTCGCTAACTTATGTCGTACCCGTAAATAATTCTATAAGTTGAACATGACCAAAATGAAATTATTCGAATATTTGTTATTCTTCCATTCGTTCTAGTGTCTCTTCGAAATAGCAAATCTATCAATATCTCATAGTTATTCAGTCATAGAACAAACCAAAGTAAGCAAAGTCGTCGTAAAGTAAAAGTCAAACTGATCGCAGTTAAGAGTAGCATTGAGGTTTGGCTCCAGATTCCGTAAAAAGTTCTCTAAATTCTGATGTTTTTGAAAAAAACCCTTAATTAAATAGAAAAGAGTATGAAAACCAAAATTCAAAGTATATACGAAAGGCGATACTCCTTTTGTCCCAACAATCTTGCTCTATTTATTTTTCACTCTCATCGAGGTGATAATTTTATAATCAACAACTCATAATATAAAATTGATAAAATAACAAGATTATATATAATTAAATTATATTAAGCAATAATTGCATATAATTAAATTTATAATAATTTTAAAATACCTACGAGTTATTACAAAGAATGACCTAAAATAGTGTCAAAAGCAAATGGAGCAAACATGTTAGGACTAGGGGTGTAAATGAGACTAGTCGAGCTCGAGGAACTCGACTCTACTCGCAAAGCTCGTAGTCGTGCTCGACTCAACTCACGAACCTAAAAATTTTAATATCTACTCGAGCTTATACTTGAGAATTTCAGCTGCTATTTAGATTTTCATTTGTCTCAAGGGAATATTTGGCCTTCTACGTTTATGAAAGCATATGTATATATTGAAAATACTCATCTATCATATATTTATGGAAGAGAGAAATGTATATATATACTTTTTATTATCGAGCATGTCACGAGCTTTTTGAGGTCGACTTTTCGCTTATACGAGTAGACTCGTTAGATACTCGAGTTGAGTTCGAGCTTGAGTCGAGTTTTTTGCAAGTCCAGCATTGACCGAGATTTGACCAAGTCGATCTGTAATGGCTCGTGAGTTGTCTCGTCTTATTTACGCCCCTAATGATGGCGGAGTGATTTTATACTTCGTATTAAGTTACTTTTAATCTCGACTCGAGCTTATGCTCGAGAATCTCAGTTGCTATTTAGATTTTCGTTTATTTGAAGGGAATATTTGACCTTCTTCGTTTATGAAAGCATATGTATATATTGGAATTACTTATCTATCATATATGTAAGAGAGAAAAATAGAAATTAATATAATAGATACTTTTTGTTATAACATAAACACTATACATTTTTGTTATAATAGAAACACTATTTAATTATTTTTTTTATTATCGAGCATGTCACGAGCTTTTTAGGATGGCGTTTGGCCTATTCGAGTAGACTCGTTAGATACTCGAGTTGAGTTCGAGCTTGAGTCGAGTTTTTGCAAGTCGAGCATTGACCAAGATTTGACCAAATCGATATCTAATAGCTTGTGAGTTGGCTCGTCTCATTTATGTCCCTAATAATGACGGAGGGATTATATACTCAGTAGTAAGTTACTTTTATTGGGTGTTTCTTCATAGCATCCAAAACCCATACAAAAAGAAAAAGATCATCTGTCCATGACCCACAAGTCGTTGATCCAAAACCTACATGAATACTTTCTCAGTAGCCCATTAATCTTAAATCCATACAAGGTTGTCATTAGCCCATGTACAAAACGTTGTCATTAGCCCATTAATCCATCTCATTCTCTAAAGTAGCTTTCTTCTTTCATGGAAAATATCATCTCATCCTCTTCCTACACTTCCCCGATCACTACCAGTCTACCACCAACAACACTTAGCGCGATTACAGTGGTCATCAGATGATGGCGCGCCACCGCCCGAAACGATGAAGAAGAATCTGTCTTCATTCCATCACCTCCTCATCTCTCTGGTAGCAAGCATTCGCACAATGCAAGCATATAACATAACTGTACGTGTTTGCATGAGATCAAAGAATTAAACACAAAACCAAACATTCTTCACTTCCCACCCTCCTTAATCCGCCCTACACCACATTAACCAATCATAACCACGCGATTATGCTTCCGGATTGCTGACGTGTAATATCTACTGCCGTTGATTCTTCGTCTTCCTTGAATAAACGGACCTTAACGTACTCGACCTTCTTGTTCCTATATAAACTTCCTCTCAATCCTCACAATTTCATATTCTCAGAAAACATAACCTATTCACATTCTAGCCTTCTAGGTTGTTTTCTCCCTCTCCTCTTAATCCTCATATTCTGAGAAAGAAGTAGTGGTAATGGCACGTACGAAGCAAACTGCTCGTAAATCACACGGCGGTAAGACTCCTAGGAAGAACCTCGCTATGAAGGCTGCTCGTAAGTCAGTCCCAACTACTGGTGGAGTCAAGAAGCCTCATCGTTATCGCCCCGGAACTGTCGCTCTTCGGTACGTCCACTATCCCATCAATGAATTCTGTCAATCTTTGCATGGTTTAATGATCGTTACTTTAATGTGTTGTAAATAGTGAAATCCGCAAGTACCAGAAGAGCACGGAGCTTTTGATCCGTAAGCTTCCCTTTCAGCGTCTTGTTCGCGAACTCGCCCAAGACTTTAAGGTTAATCTTCTGCCCTAGCTTAGTACTTCAGAATTAGCAAAATTTCTTCCTTAGTTACTAGCGTTATTATTGTGAAATTATATCTGACGAGGGTTTTCTTTACTGAACGGCAGAATGATCTGAGGTTCCAAAGCCACGCAGTTATGGCACTGCAGGAGGCAGCAGAGGCGTTCCTCGTCGGACTGTTTGAGGACACAAATTTGTGTGCCATTCATGCTAAGAGGGTCACCATCATGCCTAAGGATGTCCAGTTGGCTCGTCGTATTCGTGGCGAGCGTGCTTAAGAAGATTGTTGATCAAGGAAGATCAAGTTTAGTTTACTGTTTACGTAATTAGGTAGATGATGATCAAGTTCTAGGGTTTGATTCGTGGCATTATATTTGGGGTGTATATCATACTATACTCCCTGCTATTGGTACTATCTTGATAGTTTTACCATTTGGAGAATGAACTACAATTCAAAGATTTTTGTTTTGTTTAAATCATCTATACTTTGCGTGTTTGATCCTGCATTGCTGTTAATGGTGTTGAGATCATGGATTTAAATTGTCCCCGTAACTATTGAAATTTTGAACTGGTATGTTCCTATGATCTAAGGACTTTCTCTGTTGTCCATAGGTATGATAGGTTTCTCTTTACAAAATTTGTGCTGCTGCATGTTAAGGTCATAAATTCGAATCCATCCTCCGTATTCGTAATCATGAATGAAAAAAATGTTTAAACAGACTGATATAGACCAAAGTAAAATTAGAAATTTTTTTTTTTAAGACTTCAATAACCAAGGATAATTCATAAAGTACAAGCTGAGGCAAAGTTGCTATTAGCATCAAATCCTTGGGCCATGGAGAACCATGTCAAACAGTCTGCTGGCCTTCTGGGCCTTTTATGTGTCTTTTAACCATGCCAACTACTTCAACCGTCCATGTTGTCTGCTTTAGCTTGAAGACCATAAACAATTCTAAAGTGATAGTATATGATGAAAATAAGTAATCCATCCATTGATGAAAATAATCATTGAAGAAAGTACAAAAGAAGTAAAGAAACCCCGGGTAAGGAATCCAAAAGTTTAGAGAAAAACACAGTGCACACGTAAATAGTTGAGAATTCTTTTAGTTTGAGCCCTTTAACCAGGATCCCTTCCCCATGAAAGATTACATTCTCATCTTAATTGAGTAAAAATTAATGTTCCGACCTCATTTGTGTCGAGTTTTGACATGCTAGCAAAAGTGAGCACGAATATAAAAGAAAGAAACTAGGGAGTAGATAGAAAATACGGCTCGTTGTATTTGTAATATACCTGATGCCAATTACTTAGCATTCGTACACTTGCAAGCTTAAATTCACATAAAAAAGGCTACAAGCCCACAAGGAGGAATCTATGAGCATTCCTCACACAAAAAACATATTTTGAGCAAAACTTCCTTGGTCGAGACATCACTTGAAAGAGTGCACAATGATGCTCAAATTTTACACACCCAGATTGTAATACAGTTCTTGACTAGGATTTTAACATTAAGAGGACAAACATTATGAAGCTGGGCACCCGCATGACGATTTGAGACTAATATGGAACGTTATTAGGAAGATTCCGAATCACATTACTCTTCATACCCATCTTTGACCGCATGGCATCTACACCAGATCTGCTCATCTCTTTCAACACCTTCATTCTTATTGTTTGCTGCTTGGATTGCACAGTAGCTAGCCCCATGCTCTTATAGCTGAGAAGGAAACAGAATTTCATGTATTAAGAAAAGATCAAGACATTCTAATTAATGACAATCAATATAATTTGTGGGTTTATAGGGAAAACCTTGAGGCTAATGCAATGGAAATAGCCAAACTGTTTGCAGCAGCCGGGCGTGGTTTCTGTCTGTAATAGCGCAAAAATTCCCGAGATCCAAGTGTCTTTGCAGCTACTCCACTTACAGTCCTGCTTTTGATGATAAGCTCAGAACCGCCACTTCCAAGTTCAACTGAGCTTTCCCCATCATTCACTGCCACCAACTGCTTACCATCCTCATCCATGTAGCTGTCAAAATAATGAAACCAGAAATCAGGAACAGGAAAAGATAGTACCGTGATTTAAACAACCAAAACAAGTACATATCCAATAATGGTGATGTTGCGGTGACCAGTGCAATTAAGGAAGAGCCCTATAGTGAAGATGGTGTGTATAATTGACCTTCAAAGTTCAAACCCCAAGACCTTAACGTCCCAACATCAATCTGTGTTGAGATCAACACTCAGCATAGAAAATCAGCAACAACTTAAACTATTACCTGCTGCTGTAATCATAAAATTCTTCCAATTCTACTTCCTCTTCGTCGCCTCCATCACCATAACGGACTTTGCAGTGACCTTTTGCCTCCATGTGCTTCCTAACTGCCTCCAAGCTGCTAAATGGATGGCATCTCTCATTGCAATATAAGCACAACAAATCCCTTTTCACCTGACAGAAGAGACATAGGCAGATAAATCAATATAAGAAAATGAGACAAATGAGAACTGTATAAACTATAAAGGACAAATCAAATGTGGCTGTTACCTTAAGACCCAGATAAGTAAGAAGGCCTTTTGGATCTTTCAGAAAATCAATGTCAGGGATGAAAAATCCATGCTTCTTATGCAAATGAACCATGCATTTTTCCAAGGTATCATGCTCTAAGTCACACATAAAGCAACAGGCTGGATCCAAGTCTTCAAATCCATCTTCTTCATCATTCGAATCAGCAGCATCAGCAGAATGCTCGTTCATGTTCATGGAAGTAAGTGAACCAGCAGCCTCATCAACCATGTCTTCATCAGGATCCACCTCCTCCCACTCACTGTCGTCACTCTCATCAGTGTCAACATCCATCGCAGGTGGAGGTCGCACGGGAGTACGCCGAGTCAGTGGCCTTATAATGGCACTGTCTTCATTTTGATTATTCTCACCCTGGGAAGCCCGCATGATATGACTCTTTGATTTGAGATGTTGAGCATGAGCCTTAGAGCTTCTGTAACCCTTACCACAGAGGCCACAACTGTAAAGCATTGGGGTCTCATTTAACTTCTTTTTCTCTTCAGCAAGCGCAGATTGCCTGGCTACAAATAGAGCCTCTGTTACACCAGGAACCCCAGCAACCTGCCAAAAAAAAGAAATCAAGATAAGGGACAGATGAAATCATAAGATGATAATTTATATGCTCCAGGTAGACAATAGAGTATCAAGAAACAAGTACAATGAAAAATATAGTTTATTAGTCAAAAAAAGATTAGCTTAAATTTCTGTCCCACTTTTTTTTACTCCAGGTAGACGATAAAGTTTTTTATCTGATTCATCCAAAAAGAATTTGAAGAAACAACACATTTAACAAAAATGCATAAAGCTCAACACTGAGCAGTATACATAAAATCTGAAGGCATTCAGAATTACCTCATCTATCAAATAAAGAAAACAGAGAGTACTTGAGTAAGAAAGCATAATGTCTATTACATTTAATATAACCTCTTAAACCCAATAAGTATTTCTTCAATACTCAAGCACCAATGGAACAAAGAAAAATTCGCCACAAATATAGCCAAGTCGCAGCATTGTTCCATCACAGAAATGTTGATAAATGGGTAGTGCTACAACCACAGAAGTACATACTTAAACTTATCTAGAACTTGGTCAATTAACTATTAGAACAACTCCAGACACTGTATTACCGACCTGAGAGGTTGCAATATCCATTTAGGTACTACACCAAAATTTACCTACAAACTACGTTTTCCAATTATGAGATCCTTATTAGGTCATTTTTCAAAGTTATTTTATCATCAGCACAGCTTAATGTTATAGTTCTATTTGTTGCATAAATACCATGGACAGCTACGGTGCTTTAATATTGTTGACCTCAGAATATTTGTGGCCAACAATTAGTGAGCAGGAGCTATTATTCAAACTGACAAGCACAACCGAACTCCCAAAACCCAAAAAATTATGGCAGAAAACTTTTATGAATGCAGGACAGATAAGTACACAGTTTGTGACTTAGTGCAGTATAACAAACATTCTAGGAACAGGATGAAAATCAGAAAAGTCCCACCTCAGCAAAGCTGAAAAAAAACCATCAAACATCACGACTTCACCAAACTCTTTTTCAGGAAAATGACAAACAAAGTAGAAGCACCAGTCAAATAATTAAAATCCCTAAACCAAGGTCTCAAATGATTGACAAGGTAAGAAGCTCTCATAAGTGAGATTTGAGGGGAATCAACCCTTGGCAAACACGGACTACTAAGCAGGAACTGGAACTTAATTAACAAGACAGTTCACTCCAAAATGTAGGATCCTAAGTTTTCTCCCCCATCCAGCAAATGGCAATGGTTTTATCATGCGAGAACTAAAACAACATATCTTTGTTTAAAATTTTGCATTTTGCATTTTCCTACCCGCCTTTAAAGCTCCTTGGTTCTATGATTGCAAATCTTACAAGATTGCAATTCCTTGGCTTCAAGCTACCATAAGAATGAAACAAAAACATATTACAATTTACAAAGGAAACTAACTTCTTACATAAACTCAATTCCTGTATGGAACAAATGACTTACAACTACATCACTACAACAATACCTACTGCGTATTTGATAGAGCTATGCCAAGTCAACAACAAACTCCACAGACTCCTCACTGAGCTCCCAGAACATTACAATGAGCTCAATTTGCCGGAAAATAACTTAGTTCCTATGCTAATCAAATAACTCTCAACAACTTAACAAACCAATCGAACGATTGACAGTCTTTCATTCCGCAAATTTAATTTCTCTTTCCTGAGTCTAAAACATCTAGGTCCCTCACATATACTCCGTATTACTGATCTTGCAAAACATATAATTCATATGCTTTTTTTTTTTTTTTTGAAGTAAGGAGGTCAAATTTCATTAATGAAAAGCCATACGGCATCTACACCAAATAATGAACATTACAGAATACAAATCTAACATAGGTAGACAAATTCCAATCCCATAAATATAATTCATATGCTTTGAACTACACAAAGTACTAAAATTCCCAGCTAACTACAAGGGGAATCGATTCCTAACATAAACATCCTCTTAATTCCTCTGTGAATCAAAGGAGCGAAAACCACTTCAACAAAACAATATTGATTGATTACTCCCTCCAAGAATTAAACTTCTCCAAACCAACAATATTAAACTTCCTAAACAACCACCATAAAACTCAACCTCACAGCAACCTTTTCTCATAATCCAACTTTCACTCATCCATAAAGAGCATACCAAGTACAAATAACCAACATCCCCAAAATCCCACTACAAACCCATAATAATATCAACATAAAATACAACCCCAACAAGAAATAATTCACAACCAACAAAAATTGAGCATAAATAACAATAACATCATAACATCAAACAGCATCAACAAACCCAATTCTAGTAGATACCCAATGAACCCAACAAAAGACACAAACTTTAAGACAACCAAATGAGCAAAAAATAACAATAACATCAAACAACATAAACAAACCCATTTCTAATAGATACCCAATGAATCCAACAAAAGACACAAACTTTACAACAATCAAAATAAACCTATTTCTAAAAATTACCCAATGAACACAACAAAAGACACAAACTTTACAACAACCAAGAAAAACCCATTTCTAATAAATGCCCAATGAAACCAACAAAAGACACAAACTTTGAAACAACCAAGAAAAACCCATTAAAGATGGATAAACTACCTTGCGTTTAAGATTGTAACGGTGCCATTCAGATTTGTAATGAAGTTTTTGATCAGATTCATCATCAAATTCCTTGTTACAAGCATTACATGAAAGCCCAGGCATTTTCTTTTTTACAAATTCTTCAAATGTTTTTGTGGGGTTTATGTGTTATAGCTAGCTGCCTATTTATATGACAAGGTATAAGACGGCTATTTAGTAGAAAGGGGTTAAGGAACAATGGTAAGGCTTACGTTTGTGTATACGTAGTAGGTCTTTCTCTTCTTCACCTTCACCTTCACCAATTTGGCAAATTTGTCCATGAATCCGACACGAAATTAACGGGTTAGGATATCTGTATCTGATCGAGTCCGGCCGTGTTTTGGGTTAGATCGATTTTCAATCAAGTTGGGTTGGTTTCAGGTTTCAACTTTTCGGGTTGCATAGGATTGGTTCGGGGGCTGATTTTGGGTGGTGATCTTCTCAGATTGAATCAGGTCGATTTTTGGGGTGGGTCGGTTTTGTAAATTGTACTTTTAACTTTGGGTTTGGTCCTATAATGACTTATGTGGGGATATGAATAACTTGTATATATGTATCGAATGCAAATACTTCGTACTTTTTACATCCCACTAGGTAGTATACGTTTGGATTGGAATATATGAGAGAAATTCAAATCAAACGTAAACTACCTAGTGAAACGGAAGGAGTACATGAATATTTGAGGCAACTTTGTCCTTATTCTTAAGTCTTAATCAATTTAATTTGAGACTTTGTCATGGCTCGTAAAAGTTGTTAAACAAAGTGGATTTGAAATAAACGGATTAGGGCGAATGATTAGATAAGATCGATATATGTCTCGGTCTCGGGTTTAATAGCTCAAGTAGAAATATGAACGCCGACATGTCTTTAATTCGTTTGCATGATTGAATACTGGTCTTTTGAAATCAGAACATTGAAATATATAAAAGTACATTGCACTAAATTATGAGCAACAACAGTCTTGTGAGACTCTTTTTTTATAAGCTAAAAAAAAAAGACCAACACGATAAGCCCAACTGCGATGAACAGTACATCACTAAAACGGAAAACAACCCATATAGAACAAAACTCTGTCTGAACGCAAGCTCAGAATTAAATCTGAACAAACACAAGTCCTCCAAACACACAACTGTGAGCGCCCTCGTCGTCGTCATAGCTTATAAATATTTTTTAGCTTATAAAAATAAGCTAACCCAAGTAGTTTATAGAAAAAATAAGGTACTCTAGTCATAAATCTATTCCATTGTTGCTTCAAGACTTTTTACCAAATAACAAGCCTACCCATTAAATGTTTAATATTATTTCCAATTATGAACATGTCTTTTATGTCATTTTGTCAAATATCAGTTGCTTGTTTAACAAATGCACCAAACACTTTCATTGAAATTAGTTACCTTATCAGGACTCAAATTTCAGCTACCTAATCAGGTAGCTTATTAATTTTCAGTCACTTTATCAATTTTCAGCTACCTTATCAGTCTCTTTTGCTAAACATAGCCAAAAGCTATTTCTGTTGTTTATTCATGGATCCAATAAAAGTTGGGCGTGATGTGGAGTTTTATGGAGGGAAGTAGATATGGTGAAAATTGTGGGTTTTCTTTTCGCGTTGTTTATTCATGGATCCAACAAAACTACTCTTCCTAACACAAATAACAACGTCGTGGGCCTTACCTCACTCCTAGGTACTACATGAGCAAAAGCGGAATTCGGAATTTACAAAGTGAAGGATATCTAATCGTGTTAGAGCATCCGCCTTGGTAGGAACCTCGAGGGCTTTAAATAAGCTCAGTGCATCTGTCTAGACGTCGAGCTCATATAAGCCTTTGCGATGAACAAACCTTAAAACTTCAAGCATAGAATATATAATACCCTTTGTTGTACATACAATTTGTTGGATATATAGTTATCACATTGCCATATTCCCACTTCCTCCTTCAGTCCTCCACATCGTACCTGAAATAGCATTTACGCGATTTGGCGAATGAAAACAAAGGATACAATGGTCAACTAACACAAATAACATAGGTAATGAGTAATTTTGTTTTTAGGTTCTTTTATGACTTTTGGATAAATAATGCCTATAATCACTATTATACTCGCCCTTTACTTTCATAAAGATTTGATCAATATATATTTTCTGAAAATCCATAACAGGTAGGGGGATATATTCAAGAGATAAGTTACACCAAGGCCACAACACCTTGGGGGAAGTCATTTACTAGTACAAGATCGATCATCCCCATTAAGAGCGCTCATCCTAATATCAAATGAACAACTTTATTTCCTACCAATTTAACGTGCGAAATTTAATAATAAGAGAAGTTACATCAACAATAAAATGAGCAGCTATATTTCCTACCTGTTTT
The DNA here is from genome assembly GCA_901111285.1 of Corrigiola litoralis. Taxonomy (NCBI): domain Eukaryota; kingdom Viridiplantae; phylum Streptophyta; class Magnoliopsida; order Caryophyllales; family Caryophyllaceae; genus Corrigiola; species Corrigiola litoralis. The sequence goes on along the minus strand of CAAKMY010050015.1, from coordinate 15,505 downwards.
ACATGCAAAAATTACCACATCAATAAAATGAGCAACTTTATTCATTTAATGTGCGAAAAATACCAACTAAATAAGTTACAACATCAACTAAAAAAGATAAAATTTAAACCCACTCTAACAAAAAAAAAAAGGAAAATTAAAAAGAGAATTTGAACCCCCCTCCAAAAAAAACCGTTGTAGTCCATAAAAAAAAAAAAACAGTTTATTCCTCTCACATACATTATCCACTTTTCAAATTACAAATCTCATTCTCTCTGTGGACCCCACAAACATATGGCTACCATTTCCGCGCGCCGAACCGCCGCCGCCGGCACCGACACCCGCACCGCCGGCGGGAAGATGCTCCGCAGCCGCCGCCAACCTCCGGCGTCCCGCACTCCCTACTCCCGCCCACCTACTCCGCCGCCGGAGGCGGAGGAGGAAGTGGGATTGGGTGGGGCCCACGGAAACCCTAATTGGCTATCCGGGTTGATTTACCCCGCTAAGGTTATCGCCTCCGGGGCCGGAAAGATATTGTCTTTCTTTGGGAATGATGATGATGAGTCATCCTCTGAGGAGGAGGGGGATGAGGATGGTATAATTGTTTGTTATGTTTTTTATGATGTTGTTGTTTTATTATGTTGTGTGAATTGTGTTAGGCTTGTGAGGATTGGTGTCCCATATCGCTGCTACAAGATATATAGTTTATAAGTGATAGCACCTATTATCGTGTTAATAAGGTCTTTTGATTGGTGGTGGGTTAGGTTGTTACATAGGAAGTGAATGATTGCCGTGTCGCTACATGATATAGTTTATGAGTGATAGCACCCATTATCGTATTTGTAAGACCTTTAGATTGGTTTACGCAGGAAGTGAATTAATTGCCATATCGCTACATGATATAGTTTATAAGTGATAACACCCATTATCGTATTTGTAAGACCTTTAGATTGGTAGTGGGTTAGGTTGTTACACAGGAAGTGAATAATTGCCATATCGCTACATGATATTGTTTATAAGTGATAGCACCCGTTACCGTATTAATAAAGTCTTCAGATTGGTGGTGTGTTAGGTTGTTACATAGGAAGTGAATAATTGCTATATTGCTACATGATATAGTTTATTAGTGATAGCACCCGTTATCGTATTTGTAAGACCTTTAGATTGGTGGTGGGCTGGGTTGTTACGCAGGAAGTGAGTAATTGCTGTGTTTGTGAAATGTTGTGTTGTTTTGGTGGATTGAGTTGTGTAGGGATTGGTGGGTGTGGGAATGTAGGGGTGGAGAATGGTGTTGTGTGTGACCGAAGTTGCCGCCTTTTTAAGGATAATCTGAATTTATGATTGGAATTATATGTTGTGGGAAGTGAATGATTGCCATATTAGGGAAATGTTGTGTTGTTTTTGGTGGATTGAATTGTGTTACGATTAGTGAGATTTTTGGTGGGTTTGGGTATGTGTTGGTGGAGACGGAGAATGGTGTTGTGTGTGGCCGAAGTTGGCGCCTTTTTAAGGAAAGAGACTGAGTCTGCTACTGTTCAATTGAGATTATATGTGAACTGTGTGTTGTTTTTGTTGGTTTGGGAAATGTAGTGGTGGAGAAGAAGAATGGTGTTGTGTTTGGCCGAAGTCGGCGCCTTTTTGAGGAAGTAACCGAGTTTTGATTGTTTAATTTAGGATTATATATGTTGTGGGAAGTGAATGATTGCCATATTTGTGAATTATAGTGTTCTTATGGGGAATCTAGTTGTGTAGGGATTGGTGGGTTTGGAAATGTAGTGGTGGAGAATGGTGTTGTGTCTGCTGAAGTTGGTGAAAACTGAGTTTATGACTGTTTAGTTTTAGGGTTCTGTACGATAAATTTGTGTAGTTTTATGCTGTTGGTTTAGGGTTTTTTTATTTTTAAAATCATTGGGCGAGGTAGGATGAATGAAGTTGAGTTGGTAATATAGTTTAGATTTGTGATGGCTGAGATAATGTATTATGTGACTAAAGTGAGCGTCTTTTTAAGAGGGAAGCGTAGTTTATTGAATTTAGTTTGTTGAGATTCGTCTTCATATTTGAAGAAGCCAACATGCCTTGCACGATTTTGTCATATTTTTGTCTTCTTGTTTCTGGTAGAGACTAGGGAGTTGTCTTTTTGGTCGAGTGTGAAAATAGGAATAATCTAGAAGGGCTTTGGTTGAGATATTGCTATTGAGAATCTAGTTTTGATTAGGGAAAGTGGTTGGATAAATGCCTTTTGGAAATAATTTAAGTTGAAATTTTGCAATTGGGATTGCGGTTGTGTTGGTGAAGTAGTTCGATAATGCCTTATGAATTAAGTCAATTGATCGCTGGAACCATTGATTAGATGTCATGTTATACTGCAGTTGTGGAATAAGGTGGTTTTGGTTTGGGTATTAATTTAGGATAATGTTAAGACTAAGGGATTTATGGATTTGTGAGTGCCATGTAGGACAAGTAGTTTTGGTAGAAAAGGCTCGTTTTTGGTATGGTGGAGAGGCCGTCACTATTTTATATATAGCACCTGCCTACCTTCAATATAGTGTATGGATTTGTATACATAATGTCATAAAAATCTACAGTACCTTTGTTGACATTCATATTGATCTTGTCCTTTTCTTTTTATTGGAAAGTTGCTGTTTTTTCTATTAGCTGCAAGCCTGCAATAGGCTACTAATTAGCAGTGGATATTTGCTAGGCATTGCTTTTTTTTTTTTTTATATATTATTTTTTCGTGGACCCTGTTAGTAATTCTACTTAATTTTCTTTTTTTAAATGAGTTTCAGAAAATGATGATGACGAGGAGGTTGATAATGATGGATCAGATAAGGTAAATTGCTGCATATGAATTCATAATTAGTTGAAAGATCTTGTTTGATTGTTTTTATCTAATCATCAGATCCCTGCATTCTAAAAAGCATTAATTATCTAGTGTTACAAATGAGGATGTGCTTGATTGCTAATCCACGTGGTGGTTTCATTGGCTTTTAGTGTTGGCCTTCCTTATCTAAATTTTGTTTAATTTTTTCCGTTGATGCTTAATTTATGGCCTCATTACTGATTGGACCAATGTGAAGGTATACGTGTTTCCGGTATGTGGACGGGTATGGGAATGGGAACGACAGAACCTAGTAGATCACGTACTACATTTTGGAATTGCTGAATTTATATTCTATTATTACTCATTGATGAACTAAAGCCCCTACAGACGCACATCTATCTTACATCGATTTCTCTTCAAATGGCATGGCCACTAGTTAGAGAAACACAAAGTGGATGTGACTTGAGAAAGGTTAGACATGGGTTGGATACTCTTCGAAGGTTGGGCACTCTTTATTCTGTGTATTCTGAAACTTGATCAAGATGTTCTAACTTTAATCTAGCTTGGTACTAGAGTGCTGGAGGTACAACTAAAAGGGAGGTCAGACTAAATTCGGTTTGTTTCTAGACTAAATTCGGTCTGTTCATCCAAGCCTTTAGAATTCTTGTATCTATTTCTACCCATAAGTATTCAGAAGCAGGGCCTTGTAATCTACACTTGGTATTGATGGTTTTTCTGCATGTGTGATCATGAAATGCTTTTCAAACATTTATGTGCATGATATTTGAAGTCTGCATTCAATTGTCTCATTTTCGATCCTTGTTGTCTATCATGTTCACGTCTAGAGCTCATCTTTTCAATTTGAACTTGAAGGTTTCGTCTCCGTCCACAAAGAGTGCTAAGAAGCGTAAAATAGAACAGCTAGTGACAGAGGAGACTTTCTCAAGGTACTAATGATATTGAATACCTAATATTAACTTTATAGTTCTTTGATAGTGTTTTCTTCATTTATTTTTAGCCTTTCAGTAATCTCATACTCTTATTGTTATTTCAGTAGATTGAGCCAAAAGTAAAGTATCTCCTTAGTGAAATATTCTTAGCGATTAGGTACTTCATTTTGCTGAATGTACAAATTTACAATTATTTTATTGTACTCTGGTCACTGAGGAATCTTTTGATGCCCTATTGCATTGGGCTTGAAATAATTTTTTTAAGTTGCTTCCATTTCCTTCCAAGGCAGGGCAGAAACTTTTTCTTAAGAATGCCATTTATTAACTTGATAATAGCTCTCCGACAAGTTGAAAATACTGTTTGTCACAAATATCTGACATTTTCGTGGAAGGCTAAAGATTGATTAATTTTTTTCACTGTCAGCTGAAGTCGTGTCCTTACAGTAGAAACATGAATGACCAGTGGGATGCACATTGACTTTATCCTTACTAGTCTTTTACATGGAAGAACCTTATGCGATCAAAGTTTGATAACATTGTCATGATTTATGCCTAACTTCTTTGTTTATGGCTAACACAAAAGTTCATTTAATGATAATAGGCATGCTATGCAGTCTAGGTATGAATTGATATATTTCAATTTCATGTGATATACTAAAGTTTGTGTCTGTGTTTGCCTTTGACCAGGGAAGAAGGGAATGAACTGATAAAACTTGTCAAATCACGTATTATGGATACTAATCAATCTTTTGGTACGGAGTTCCTCTGGATGTTTTACATTGATATTTGAAAGCAACTTTTATCTGACTTATTGATAGGATTTTATGAACCACTTGTCCTGAAGGTGAAAGTACTCCACGTGCTCGCACCACAGCAATTATGGAAGCCAAGAAGTGGCTGCAGGAGAAAAGATCAGGCTCAAAGAAAAAGTCGGAGATTGAACTTGATGCGACACCATCTCAAGTTGGTTTCTCTTCTTGTAGTTTATGTTAAAATGTGCCTTGAATTGGTGACCACACTTGTTTACTAGGTTGTGTAGATACATTTAGCATTATATGTACTTGTATTGTTGTGTGTATATGAAGTGTGCTCTATCCATGCTTGTCATTTTAATGTATATTTGATACCATCTGATTTGTGAACTGGGTTTATGAACTGGGTAATACCATGTGGTGACATGAGTGCATGACTATGGACAGACGTGCATTGTGTTCAGTTTGACAATTTGGGTGCTATAAAGGTGCTCTAGTGGATGAGGTGCTGGGAACATGGTGCTGAGATTATAAAATTTGTCTTATATTTCCTAGTAGTTTACATCGCAATCGATGTGAACATGTGTGTTATTCAAGTAAATTTAAAACATGACGAAAATGTTGTTTATATTTCAAGATAACTAAATTTTTACGCAATTTATGATTTTACAATCGCTATACTGTGTTGATTGGTATTATTTGTCTTTGTATAATTCTCTAGTTTGCCAGAAGTGAGAAGGGCTCTCCTGTGGATATGGCAAAATCATATATGCAAAGTCGTCCCTCATGGGCATCTCCTTCTTTGAAACAAGCTGAATTTGAATCTCCATCAACTTTGGGCAAGCTGAGTTTTAAGGAAGAAACACCACAGTCTACCTTACGCAGTCTTGAGGTAGTAGTTCTATCTTCTTGTGTTATGCTCCTGTTTTCTAGAAGACTATCACTTTGACTTTAGATCAATAAAAACAGAATGCCCACTTAATAGTAATTATTTGTTTGTATTTTCTTTTATAGTACCACAGCTGTTCAACCAGCCTAAATATATTGCCAACCAAAGTTTGGTACGTATTATTGCTGCATGAAAATTTTCTTAATTAACATGAAACCCAATGTCACCCTATTTGGGAGAATTAGAAGTAATTTTTGCATGATTTTAGGATCGATTGTTGGGTCCCTATTGAACATTCTCAAGCTTAATTGGTCTGCTAGTGCTTGATAAGACAGCAGACTTTGCTGTTTAATTGGCCTTCTTAAATATCGTTGTTTCAAATTCTTTGTCATCCTTTGTGGTCAAGGTCATTTTCCGCCCACCTGTTTCTAGTGAAGCTTCTGTCTACTCAGTAGTTGACCAAGCCAGCTTGTTTGTGAGTCAGTAGTTGACCAAGCCAGCTTGTTTGTGACTATATATTGTAAAGCCTGAAGATGGGAGCATTTAGTGTTCATGGTAATTTAGAATGATGGTCATGAAGATTGAAGATGAGGACATAGTCTACTTTGGGGAGGCAATACAACCAGTATGGCTTAAATATTATTCATAGAGATCATTTGCCCTAGATGCGTCGTTCCTTAGGGCAAAAAGGTGAGAGGGGTAGGCAGTAGTCTTGTACTGGTGGACATGTACTTCAGCCTGTATGCTCCATTTTTTACTTTAGGTGTTTTTTTAGACTCATGCTTATTGATAAAGCATTTTAAGTAATAGACTACATTGGTTTTTTAAATTATATGGGCTGAGTTACTAATGATGGAAGTCATGTAATTGTGTTTTGAGAATGAGATAGTGTGTATATTTCACATATGTATTTTATAAAACTTGGCATTATTATCTTTTTGTTTGATGTGTTAAACGGGATTTCATTGAAAGAAACTAAGTGGGTACGTTTTTGCATTGAATTTGTAGAACAATACTTTATTTTGAACAATGAAGAACTCACAAATTGATACTTAACCCCAAGCAAAGATAATACATTTTCTTTCAATTAGAAGCTATGGAAATTCAATAACTTATACACCTATGCTCTATGTAAAAGTTAACGTCCTTTGTCCAGAGTCAAATCTCCTAAATTTTCAAATTCTTGAGTGGACCATGTTTCCATGTTGGCAAATCATCCCCCATAATTATTAAATATATCGATCTCATGAAAATGCACTTAGAAGTTAGTCTCTGCACTGTTGTGACTTGTGAGACATTCAAAGTAAAGGGAAAGACCTTGTTGAAGGCAGCAGGTCAAGTTAAGATCTTATTGTAGGCACTAGGGAGCAAGTCAAGTTAAGACCTTGGTGAGGTCTTTCTTGCTGCTGCGAAGAAACACATGCCCATTAGTTTCTACAGAACAATTACACAGAATTAGCTGATTTAGGCTTGGTGCAAACCTGGAGTAACATTATAAGTACATGCCTTTGTTATAGGTCCATTCGTTGCAGAAGTTATTTGGATTGCATTCCTGACAATAGTATTTCTTTGAGTTGTGGTTTCACCGTAGTCAACTTAACCATTTGCTGAAAGAGAAATGACTGGGTTTAGTCATACTGTCATAGTTTCTTCTGCATCATTTCTTCTGACTAATTTAAGTTTACAGAGGAATGCTAGTTACTTATAGCTCCATTCTTCTTTATTTGTTTATTGTTGTGTTTGTGCAGCTTAAGAAGAGCTCTTTTACATCTGGGTCATGGAATCTTTTTGAGGAAATACGTAGAGTGCGCTCTAAGGCTACTGAACAACTGCTAGCTGCTACACCATTAACAAAGACTAGTAAGTCATCAATCTCTGAAAGTAACCAATTTCAAAGCTCCTCGGTGAGTAAAGGATATGTAGGGAGAGATGATATGCTGTATAACCATTAAGTGCTGGAAAGTATCATCTTATAGCTGTATTTTGTTTCTGTAAGTGCAAATCAACCAACCGATGATGATAAACTTTGACCAATGTTCCTGTCTCAGGTCTCGCGGCGTTTCCACATAATAGGGTAGAAAATGTTTCTACAGATGCCGCAGTTAATCATTCTTCAAGAGCTGGTCAGGTGTGTCCTTGATTACTCATGAGATCTTGTTTGTCTGTGTCCATGCAAGCATATTCGTATGAGTTATTTTTTTATTCTTTTATAGGGGTGCGGGTGGGGGAAGGTGAAGGGGAGACATTGGCCTTTATACAGAAGTTTTTTCCTGGAAGAATCTCCAATTTTGACATTTGTTGAAATTGAAATAATTTTATGGCTCTGCTTAATTAAATTTTATTTTTAATTGTTCACTCTGTGGGATTATTAAATTTGAAAAAGGCTGCATCGATGTTAGTGTTAATGTTGATAAAAGAAGTGTAGCTAGTGAGAAGTTGTGCACTTTTTCTGGTTAGTTGATGTTCATTTTAAACTTTCCAAAGTTGGAGCAGTAAACTCTCTGTTTAGAAGAACATGGAATCTGATGTTGTTGGACAATAGCGTTTGATCAACCTCAAGTTTACAACAAACTCTTCACTTACTGTTGATTCATGTCTAATACTGTATTTATTGTGTTCTACAGGATGGCGATGCTGTTCAATCTGTGGAGCACCAGGAACACCTGGAAGTTGTTGGTAAGATTTCTGACTATTGTGCGTTACTGTGTTCAAGTTATTACAGCTTACTTTCTGTGTAATTAGAAAGAGTAGGAATGCGAAGAAGAATAGGAGAATGACAGTGTGTGTATATCTTTCTTTGCTTGGTTTTATGGAAACCTACTCCTATATGTTTGGTTAGGGAGGGTAAGAGTGATGTTTGAAGTAAAATTTCATTACAGTGGTACCTAAAGGTAAATTGATATTCTTATTAGCTTGCTCACAAGCAGGTACAAAGTCGTGACTAAGGTAGTTTTTGTTAATCTAGGGGCTGTGCTTTTTAGGGACAGTTCCTGTTTGGTAGAGTGCCTTTGTTTTCTTTTATTATCTTGACTGGGAAGAAGATATAGTATTTATAAAAGAGGGGTGACAAATTATAGATGCTGCTTTCGTTGCAAATCGGAAAGTGGATGAGGCTCCGCGGATGGAGTCAAGCGGTCTGGTTTTCAAACTTGACTTTGAGAAAGGGTATGATAGAGTTGGGCTCTTTTGGATAGGTTGTTGGCAAAGAAAGGTCTTGGTGCCCGTTGGAGGGAGTGGGTCAAAGGTTGTTTGTCGAGCATATATTTTTGTCAGCTACTAATTTTGGTAATTTCCAGAACGTGCTTTCTATTTTGCAAGTGTTTGAAGTGGTTTTAGGTATGAAGATTAATTAATTTAATTTTGGCAAAAAGTGGTGATGTGGTCTAGCTTGAATAAGTGTGGAGCAATGCTTGTTAGAAGACTTCATTGTTGTGGTTGGGTGCTAGCTTCCTGCCCCTTACTTATGTGGATGTACCTTTAGGGAAACCGACTTTCTAAAACTTCTTGGGTCCGGTTGTGACTCGACTGTCTAAACAGTTAGATGGGTGGAATGGGGCTTATATTTACCTCGGTGGTAATTGACAAGTTTCTGCCTCTCTTCTATACTATTTATCACTTTTTAAACTCCTTGCTAGGGTGGCTAACCGAGTTGATAAGATTATGCGAGATTTTCTTTGGTGTGGTATGGGTGATGCTGTAAGAGGGGTAAGAGGGATCATCTTGTTAGCTGTGATGTTTGTGTAGGCCTAATTCTGAAGGGGGTTTGTGATTTGGACGTATGCAACGACATCAAAGCCTTGATTCCAAATTGATATTGGGTCAGCTACCATGAATCGTCATAGTTTGAAAGTTTTTAAAACAATGTAAAAAGAAAAATTGTTTTTTTTTTCCAAACCAAATTTGCAAAACTATAATTATAGAATCTTTACAATATGTCTTATGGAGTGGAAAATAAGGATACGGTGAGATGCTGGCAAAATGTGGGGAAAGGTTAGGTGTGTCTTACCAATTTATTTTGTTGCATCTATAGGCTTTCTACGCTTCATAATGCAATTGTATTTAAATTCCGGTGAGGAAAATCCATGGAATCTTAAATTGCGAAGGTCTCAGCACGATTGGGATATCGATGTGCTTACTGCGTTGCATTGGTTGTTTTTTTGAATACTGTTGAGTTGTCGTTGGTACATCGAGATGTTTGTCTATTGAAAGCATATTCTTCCTGTACTCTTAGTTGCAAATATTTCCTAAGGTCTGTAACTAGGCTTATGCCTTCTCCTCTAAGCTTGGTTGTGAATGAGATTTGGACAGCTAAAGCTCCTCTTTAAGAGTGTGCTTGTTGTGGGACTATGATAGTGGGAAGAACTAAAGGTGATGGTAATTTGCAAAGACAACAGCCTAAGATTGCTCGTAGCCCAAATGTTTGTTTTATGTGTTGGATGAGTTCCCAGTCAGGGTGCATTAGTTATTTTGTTCCTATATTGAGGCTTTGCTTATAGCCTTTGGCATAAACGGAGAACAGTGGGCGTATCCTGGCCCACACATGGAGTTCTTTGTATTATGCGGGAAAGAGAGAAAATGGTTGTAGATGTGTGCAATGCTAGTGGTATTCAGGTGTATTTGGCTCGAGCAGAATTGTCGAACTTTTTCGGGAAATTATCACACCTTAGAGTCTACTTGGGAAAGACTTGTGTTTCTAGCTGCCCTTTGGGTTAAATGTGTGGGTGCTTTTAGGAGTGTTCATGTTGCTTTACTCTGGAATTGGGCCCATTTGTAATTTCTAGAGATAGGAGGCTTTTTCGTATCCTTAGATGCTTCTTCTCTTTTAATAAAGATACTCTAGGCTGTAAGAATCGATCAATGTAACAATCATAAATTTTTGGTGTTTTTGCCAGTTGCAAGTAATTAGCCCCTTTCTGGAAACCACCATTTGTTGTGCAATGCTATCCCAGGACATAGCCTTGGTGTAAAGTTTTGCTTAAGAATGTCGTGTTGGCCGCTGAGAGGAGAAAGGTGCACTTATGTTTGTTTGGCTTGAGTTAACTCATTTAGGGTCCACAGGTTTTAATTAAAGTACTCCTCGTATAATTGATTGCAGTATCTTTTTTGTTTCCTTCCACATTCCATTGAATTTTAAGGAGAAACAATCTGTGTGGTACTGGCTGATGTCTCAAATTTTATTAGTGAGATACATGTTTCCGAATGGATTCATGATTATAATGTTATATTGAATGGAGATCCATTGTAATGAAAAGCAAGATAAAATTATAGAGCATGTACAAGTAGTAGGTGGTCTCTGGCATTCCTGTAAGATGATCTCTCCTATAAATTGTTTCCCCTTTCAATAATGTGTTTACTGAAATCTCAAGAACCGGGAGCCTGTGATTGGCTTATGTAGTTATGTTTTTCTGGTTAATTAGTTGAATTTTACAATGTTAACATCATTCAGTATCGTGCCTCTGGAAATCAAGATCTTGTATGTTGCCTGTGCATACATTTTTATTTGTTTGGTGGGGACCATTTGCATTTTTCAGTTTTTTGGAGCTTCCTCCACTCTATTTCCTTTGTTTCCGTTTCAGGATCTGGTGTTAGAATCTGTTCCCAGTATGGAATAATTGATCCCAGCCTCTTTTTTGTGATATCACTATCAATAATATGGTCTCTAGCAAGCTGATTAGTTTCTTGCATTGTGCTGTTATGTCAGATTTGAAATCAAACGAAGATGATGTGAATGGTATTACTGGGTAAGTGTAGTTTTTTCCTATTCCTTTTCTTTAGCTGTTTTCTTTAATAAACCTCTATAGAAAATAAAGGAACATAAAGTTATAAATATTTGTTACTAAGACATTATCTGGGCAGTTTGGCTCAAGGAGAAAATGGGAGCTTGGTGGGTTCAGGCGAAGGAGGATATGATGTTCATATGGACGAGACTTTAAATCCTCATCAGGAGCCCGTTGATGCTCCGAGCTCAAACCCTACGGAACCTGTGGTGAATGGGTCTCAGAATAGCTCAAGCTTGCAGCAGGAGGACCTATCACAAGAACGTAGTCAGCCAACCCTGGACAGCTCCTTAGGCAAAGTGAAAGATACACAGAAGGAGAGAAAATCAAGAGGTTACACCCGTAGAGGCAGGGGAAGAGCTAAATAATTTGGTGATTCTCTGAATTGTAAGTCAAGCTGTAACATGTCCTGTATTCTAGTTAGATGTAATCTTAACACAGGTAGATCATTCGTTAGCGCTTTCGGTAGGTTATTTATCAGCCTCATATTGGTACAATTAGTGTGATCTTATCCCCTTTGTAGCGGGTAAATGTATTAGGTAGTTGCTTGATTATCTGATGGTTCATGTAAGCATTTCATGGGTTGATACCCATGTAATTTCTTTGTTCAGATATTAGATCAGTATTGTAGTTTGAAGACTCGAAACAATGTAGTAATAATTGTTAGTTTGCTGATAGCTTTTAGTTTGTATCGAGCTTGCTTTTCATCATCCAGTACTTGTACTATGAACTTAATACTGGATAACCTATCTTTAGACCCACTAAACTGATTCCATCAGTGACAGCATTATTTCGTGTTCAGGTAACATCCTAAAATTGTGGTTTCGCTTACCGAATCATTCGTACATTCAAACTACTGTAAAAGTTCCATCAGTCTGAAATTGATTATGACGTTGATTTTTTAATATTCAATACGGAGTACGAGCCATTGTATAATGAATGGTTATACTTGTCATCAATTCTTAAAAAAATAGTGGCGATAATCCTATTGTTTGAATGCCTACGATATTGTTATAGCCATTGTAGAATTTGCTCGGGGATTGGAAAACTTATTTAGAATTATTCACAAATTAAAAGTGTTTAAATGTAATTTTTAACAGAAAATCCTTTTAACATACTTCAAACGATCAAACACCTCACTAGAAGAGCTTCAGAAATGCTTCCTGAAGAGATCATCACTAACATACTCTCCCGTCTTCCCGCAAAAACCATTGGTCAATTTCGATGCGTTTCGAAACCATGGAAGTCCCTTCTTTCGCAACCCCATTTCATCAAAGCTCACCTCAATCGAACCAAGCAATACCCTTGTGAGAATTCACTCATTCTCATCTCAACAAGGCTTTTTGTAGCTTCAGTGAGCAATGCACACAAGATGTTTGACGAAACTACCGCTTTCGCGACGAAGCTATGTGTTGAGGTTGACCCTGATTCTTGGATGGGGTGTATTCCTTCCTGTGATGGGTTGATTCTGGTTGAGGGTAAGGACGGGAATACGGTTTTAGTGAACCCGGTTACGATGGAGGTGAAGGAGTTGCCTAGTTCACCGTATTCTCTTGATCGTTGAGCTAGTTTTACTATGTATGGAATTGGGTTTGATTCAGTTAGTGATGATTATAAGGTGGTTACACTTTCTTACTATGATACTGATAATGAGCATGAGCCTGATTGTACTGAGATGTTTGTTAGTGTTTACTCGGTTCGGAATGGTACTTGGAAAAGGGCTGAGAGTTCTCCATATGATCATGCTGTTGGGCATGTTACTTCAGGGGTGTATGTAGGTGGTTGTATCCATTGGCTTGCTAGCAGGACTAGTAACTACTCGTCTGTTATCGTGGGGTTTGATTTAACCGAAGAGAAGTTTCGTGAAGTACCAGCTCCTACATGTAGAGACATTAGGGAGCTCATAAGATGAATGGAGAAACTCAAATATTATTAATGATGTGAGGGCTATATATACAAGCTAGATATTAAGAGATGTAACCTAATGTAAATACTTAACTAGTAGTATGATAAATATGATACACTAGAAGATAAATCAAAATATACAAATGATAAAGTTACACAAGTAACTAATACTATCATTCACTAATACTACATCGGTGGATAAGTTTGTATTTCAACATCTTGTGGTACTTGGTGGGTGTCTTTGCATGTTTTCTTCAAGGACAGAGTGTGAAACTGATGTTTGGGTGATGAAACAATATGGGATTCAGGAGTCGTGGACTAAATTTACGATCATTGAGCCTGAGGAAGCCGAGTTTAGGCCTCTGTGTATGTTAAGTGAAGAAGAAATTGTGTTAGTTAAGGATGAAGAGACAGTTGATGAGAAATTGATGATGTACAGTTTAAAGGAAAGAACTTTCAAAGACATTGTGGTTCATGGCATAACGGATGAGTTTCATGTTGGAGGGACCTTCATCGAGAGCCTCGTCTCCCCTTATAACAGTAATGAAACTCGAGGAACATGAAAATACTCCGTAAGTGAGTTTCTGAAATGAATGGAGTACACCGCATTTAGGTAGAGTGATAGCATATACTCCTTGCCTGAGTAGCCTTTCCCCTTGTCAGACACCATGTCTGTAATCTGGACGTTTCTTGTACCCATGTTTCCTGAATATTCAGTTTCTCTTCTTCGGCAGGAGACTTCTGTATAATACTGCCTTTGAATTTTCTTGCTCTTTTTGTAGGATGCTACCATCGGTTTGTATACATATAAATGTAACTAATTTTCACTCTTCTCCGATTTACGAGTATATCTAGGTGGTGATAATATTGCTTTGCTATGATTACCACTAAACAATTAAGACAGTTTTTGTATGTGTTCATGTGTGCCGTCATGTAAATGAATGACCCTTGTCAGGCTATTGTATACAGTAGTCTGTTTCATGCTGTCTGTTCTTCCAGCATTCTCCAGAGTTAGTTAGCCTTTCTTCCTGAGGGCACGACAAGTGATGTCAAGTTGATCTTAGGCCCTTTTTGCTTGTTCGTCTATTCAGCAGACAGCAGCTGTAGGGATCATGAATTCATGATTCAATTTAAGTTCCTAGCACTCTTTCATAAGACTGAGTTTATTGGTGACACTCAAGTTGAGCGTCACCCCATTCTCACGTGGGAATGGAAGAATAAAAAAAGAGAAAGAAAAAAAAGCCATAACACTAAAACTATGACACTAGAAAAATTTGGGTGTCATAAAAAAGTAGGACGTGTCAATGAAGGAGTGGTTTAGAAAAGATAAAGAAAAAACAAAAAAAACAAGCAGATAAAACGAAATCTGGACAATCAATCAACAAGCGACACGTGGCTGGGCTATCTACAAATTCCGACACGGTCCCCTAGCTTGCTTTGCACGTGACATGTGTCGCTCTGTTATTTGCCCAGAAAATATATCTGTTAGAAATTTTGCAAGGGGTAACACTCATCCCCTATTTTTTTTTGAAAATTGGTAAAATAAGGTGAAAAATTGGTGAAAAAAATTTAATAAAAAAGAAGGTAGGAATTGGTAAAATGTAGTAGAATTGCTCCCTAAATTTCCAATCCTAAATCCACGCCCCTGTATTCATAGGTCTTGGTTTCTTGGGTAGCATCCTTTTCGTGCTAATTTTTTTTAGTTACATATTCCAATTTTCTTAGATTAAACTGAACTTATAAATAAGTAACATAATACAACAAAATAATTAGTCTGGCATATGGTGAATACTTCTAGGAAGCGGAGGTGGATCAGAGGTTTATAGAAGGCTGTGTAAAGACCGACTTCAAATCGCCTCTGATTCGACACCAGTTTTTTTGTTATGACGGTGAAGGCGTATTATTTTCTAGCTGACTTTTATCATATTGGATTTGAGTTGGGGTCGAACAAAATCGTAACAAGGACCCAAAAAAGTACTAATTATATGGGGTATATCTAACCTTTTAAAGTTAATCTCTTGACTTTATTTTTAGGCGTGTATATAAAACTCCAACTCCCTCATCAAATTATTAGGTACACTTCGGAATATGTATTCTCAAATTTAGTTTTAGGTATTTTTTATGTATCCTTTCATACTTTTTTGTTAAATTTGAAGTATAAAATATTTTTACTCTAGAGTTCATAAAAATCTATCAATGGTATACGAAAAATACGTAAAGATGTATAAAAGTATTTTTGAGAGTACGCATTCTTAAATCTCACGTATACACACTAGGTTCTGTTCTTTAATCTTGAAAAATCCATTTAGAGAAAGAAAAAATTCATCTGAAGTTGGCATAGATAGAGCCCATACGTTAGAAGGCAATACCCAAAACCAAAGTCGGTGAACTAGGTCAGCCCTTCGGGGGATGATACCCACCCACCCGGT